>JAANYP010001805.1:8241-40644 GCA_020465985.1 Centrapalus pauciflorus
TGGAGTTGTTAGAGGAAGAGCAGCTATACGCCAAATTTTCAAAATGTGAATTTTGGTTGCGAGAAGTAAAATTCCTTGGACATGTGATCAACAGTCAGGGAATTCAGGTCGACCCATCAAAGATCGAGGCCATAAAGAACTGGGCAATCCCTAGAACCCCCACAGAAGTCCGCCAATTCCTAGGACTTGCCGGTTATTATAGGCGATTCATTGAGAACTTCTCGAAGATAGCAGGTTCCTTAACGGAGTTGACCCGTAAGGATGTGAAATACGTCTGGGGTGAAGAACAGGAAAAGGCGTTTCAGCTGCTTAAGCAGAGGTTGTGTAGTGCACCAATTCTGTCCCTACCCGAAGGGACTGAAAATTTTGTAGTCTACTGTGATGCCTCGCACAACGGATTAGGTTGTGTGCTCATGCAAAGAGACAAGGTCATCGCTTATGCATCCCGACAGCTCAAGATTCACGAGGTAAACTACACGACTCATGACCTGGAACTGGGAGCAGTATTGTTTGCTCTCAAAATATGGAGGCACTATTTATATGGAACCAAGTGCACGGTGTTCACGGACCATAAAAGCCTTCAGCATATTCTGAATCAGAAAGAATTAAATATGAGGCAACGACGTTGGGTGGAACTTCTTAGCGATTATGACTGCGAGATTCGCTACCATCCAGGAAAAGCAAATGTCGTAGCTGACGCCCTAAGCCGAAAGGAGCGGGTTAAGCCATTGAGAGTCCGAGCATTGGTAATGACCATACAGTCAAACCTAAACTCTCAAGTTCGAGAGGCACAAGAAGAGGCAGTCAAGGAGGATAATCTGCTGAATGAAGCATTGAGAGGCATGGATAAGCAGTTTGAAATTAAGTCAGACGGATGCCGATACTTCATGGGCAGAATTTGGTTACCAAAGTTTGGAGGCATAAGGAAACTGGTCATGGATGAAGGGCACAAAACAAGATATGTTGTTCATCCAGGGTCGGACAAGATGTATCACGATTTGAAGGGTTCATACTGGTGGCCAAACATGAAGGCTGACATTGCTACTTACGTCAGCAAGTGCTTAACATGCTTAAAAGTTAAGGCTGAGCATCAAAGGCCATCAGGATTGCTAGTCCAGCCAGAGATACCCCAATGGAAGTGGGAAAATATCACCATGGATTTTATCACTAAGTTGCCAAAGACTTCTGGAGGTTATGACACCATCTGGGTGATCGTGGATCGGCTGACCAAGACCGCGCACTTCCTGCCAATCAAGGAGACTGACAAGATGGATAAGCTAACACTAAACTATCTTAAGGAGGTCGTCTCAAGGCATGGGGTGCCAGTATCCATTATATCAGACAGAGACAGCAGATTTACGTCACGGTTTTGGCAATCATTGCAAGAAGCTCTAGGAACGCGTCTGGATATGAGTACAGCCTATCACCCGCAAACGGACGGTCAGAGTGAAAGAACGATTCAGACATTGGAAGATATGCTAAGGGCATGTGTCATCGACTTCGGAAAAAGTTGGGACAGACACCTGCCATTAGTTGAGTTTTCTTATAACAACAGTTATCACTCGAGCATTAAGACCGCCCCATTCGAAGCACTCTATGGACGAAAGTGTCGATCACCTCTTTGTTGGGCTGAAGTAGGGGATAGTCAGATTACTGGACCTGAGATCATCCAGGAAACTACAGAGAAAATAGCCCAGATTCGGAACCGATTGAAGATTGCGCGGGATCGACAAAAGAGTTATGCAGACATCCGACAGAAGGATTTGGAATTCCAAGAGGTAGATCAAGTAATGCTGAAAGTCTCGCCTTGGAAAGGCGTAATTCGTTTTGGAAAACGAGGAAAACTCAATCCTCGTTATATCGGACCATTCAAAATCACCAAAAGAATTGGCCCGGTAGCTTACCGACTCGATCTACCCCCAGAGCTTAGAAACGTTCATAATACCTTCCACATATCTAATCTTAAGAAATGTCTGGCTGATGAATCACTCGTGATACCCATGGACGAGCTGGAGATAGACGATAAATTGAATTTCATTGAGCAACCGGTGGAAATAATGGACCGAGAAGTCAAGAAGCTCAAGCACAGTCGAATTCCAATAATAAAGGTCCGGTGGAATTCTAAACGAGGTCCTGAGTTTACTTGGGAATGCGAAGATCAATTCCGAGAGAAGTACCCCAAGCTGTTCTCAAAAGTCCAAGCAGAAGGGAACACGAGCTAATTTCGGGACGAAATTCCTTCAAAGGGGGGAGACTGTAACAACTGGCCTAAAAATATAAGGTATGAAACTCGAAAATTAAACTAATATGAAACTCGAATGATGAAGTAATAAACTCGAATGAAGTTTTTATGAATCTCGAATTATATAGCAATAAACTCGAATGATATTACATGAAACTCGAATCATGTAAGCAGAAACTCGAATAATGATGTGATGAAACTCGAATAAAGAAAGGATTAATCTCGAATGATGCTGCATAAAACTCGAATGATTAAGATACAAATCTCGATTTCTAAGGGATGAAACTCGAATAAAGAAACACAAAACTCGAACAATTAAACAAAGAAACTCGGATAACAAAGGCATAAAACTCGAATAACAAAGGCATGAAACTCGAATGCCAAAGGCAGAAAACTCGATCAAAGTATGATAAAACTCGGGTATAATCATATAAAACTCGATTGACACTGCAACAAACTCGATTCACACCTGAATCGAGTTTAACAATCCAGAAAATTTTTCTAAGTACGTATATACATATGCAGTAATAATAAATGCTGCCACCTTTGTCATGCACGCTTTTTGTACTTTATTAATAAAATACATGAAAAGCCATACTACTTATCACTCTAAAAAGTAAGTTGTCCTTTAAAGGACAACTAGCTTGTACTTTGGTATTATTTTAATATTAAACACCATGCAACATACACTCATTAAATCGGCCACACCTTTTTTTTTGTCCAACACTCAACCGATTACTTTTTCTTTTCATCATTTCATTGAAAAATCTAATTACTTTATCATTATTTTTAAATAACCTTTTTCTTCTATAAATAGAAGACAAAACCATTCTCAAAAATCACACCAACATACGTATTCTCTCAAGAAAGAAAATCGGCCAACTTTAAAAGATTTCAAGTGTTCTTCAATTTTTGTAAGTTTACTTATTCACTTTATTTTTCCACCTTAGAAATTTATAAAAACATGAGAAATTAAATACATTTACTAAAATATGATACTTTTCGTAATACTCGTAAAATCATCATGCCAAAAATTTTATATATACACTTTATCTTCATGCACATGCTCACATATATACGTATGCATTTTCGTGAATATATATATATATATATATATATATATATATATATATATATATATATATATATATATATATATATATAATACGCATTTATACATATATACGTAAGTATGCATGCATGCAAACATTTTTTTTAGAAAATAAATATCCATAAATCAATATTCACGTGTAAAACCCCAACAAAATTATTCATACATCACAGATATATACAAACGATTACGAAGTACTCAAACACGTATTATCATGATATAGACCCGAACTCATATAAATATTAGGACAAGTCTCGACCATCCGAACAAGTGCTTAACACAGATCCAAAAACATCATCAAAAACCAACAAGGTGAGTCTTCATAGTCCCATTTTTCACATTATTATACTCTGGGATGAAATACATGAAATACATGGTTCGTTTTTACATGGACACGAAAACTTCTCGATTCTATTATGTATTACGTATGAGAATCTCCGCCCTTATATCATGAAATCGTTAGTTGCATTTGTTTGCAAGCGCGAATATATTGTGAATAGATCTATTGGGAGTCATGTCCCCCACTCGGGTTAGTGGTTTAGCGAACAGCGGGTGCATATATATTCAACACACGGTATTTTGGGAATACTGCTCGGGGCAAAACTCATTCTAATTAAGCTTCGGTGACATGATGGTTTACGTAATACATCTCATGGAATTTATGATTTTTATAAATTCAACGCATCTGATAATGTCCATACAACTGGTCTTTTCGTGTAAACCTATGAACTCACCAACAATTTTTGTTGACGTATTTTAGCATGTATTTTCAGGTAATTAAGGCAAGTGCGCCTTCGAAAACACCAACTTCAAGCTTCCGCATTTCATGGAGTCGCATGCATATTTCGAAACTAACGGAGATTTGACTGCATTATTTTTGGACGCATTAATTATGTATTAAAATCTCTGTATTACGCGAACTTCATTCCTTTCATTTGTAAAACATTATTACAGTTTAAATTTATTTGATGTAATATTTCGAAAACGTCCATATAGTGGTCGTTCGTTATAATTATGGTCACGCTTCCGCACTCGTCACGCCTCGCTGCCAACCGGGGTAGCAGGGTGTGACACATCTGCTCCTTGTTCCTTGATTACTTAATTGTATGCTAGGAACGTATGATGGACACTGCTGAAACTAGACAACTGTTGTTGCATGTTCATTGATTACTTGCATTGCTCAGGGCCGCTGTGAGTGACAGATTGCATTACTTACTTGCATATGTTTCGGTACTTATTGGTGATTGTTACTGACTTCTTTGGAAACATCTGGTGCTGCTGTTCCTTGATTACTTAATTGTATGCTAGGAACGTATGATAGACACTGCTGAAACTGGACAACTGTTGTTGCATATGTTCCTTGATTACTTGCATTGCTCAGGACTGCTGTGAGTGACAGATTGCATGATTTACTTGCATATATTTGGGTACTTATTGGTGATTGTTACTGACTTGTATGGAAAAATCTGCTGCTGCTGTTCCTTGATTACTTAATTGTATGCTAGGAACGTATGATAGAGACTGCTGAAACTAGACAACTGTTGTTGCATGTTCCTTGATTACTTGCATTGCTCAGGACCGCTGTGAGTGACAGATTGCATTACTTACTTGCATATGTTTGGGTACTTATTGGTGATTGTTACTGACTTGTATGGAAACTTCTGCTGCTGCTTGTTCCTTGATTACTTAATTGTATGCTAGGAACGTATGATAGACACTGCTGAAACTGGACAAGTGTTGTTGCATGTTCCTTGATTACTTGCATTGCTCAGGACCGCTGTGAGTGACAGATTGCATTACTTACTTGCATATGTTTCGGTACTTATTGGTCATTGTTACTGACTTGTATGGAAACATCTGCTCCTTGTTCCTTGATTACTTAATTGTATGCTAGGAACGTATGATTGACACTGCTGAAACTGGACAACTGTTGTTGCATGTTCATTGATTACTTGCATCGCTCAGGGCCGCTGTGAGTGACAGATTGCATTACTTACTTGCATATGTTTCGGTACTTATTAGTGATTGTTACTGACTTCTATGGAAACATCTGCTGCTGCTGTTCCTTGATTACTTAATTGTATGCTAGGAACGTATGATAGACACTGCTGAAACTGGACAACTGTTGTTGCATATGTTTCTTGATTACTTGCATTGCTCAGGACTGCTGTGAGTGATAGATTGGATTACTTACTTGCATATGTTTGGGTACTAATAGGTGATTGTTACTAACTTATATGGAAACATCTGCTGCTGCTTGTTCCTTGATTACTTAATTGTATGCTAGGAACGTATGATAGACACTGCTAAAACTGGACAACTGTTGTTGCATGTTCCTTGACTACTTGCATTGCTCAGGACCGCTGTGAGTGACAGATTGCATTATTTACTTGCATATGTTTGGGTACTTATTGGTGATTGTTACTGACTTGTTTGGAAATATCTGCTGCTGCTTGTTCCTTGATTACTTAATTGTATGCTAGGAACGTATGATAGACACTACTGAATCTGGAAAACTGGTGTTGCATGTTCGTTGATTACTTGCATTGCTCAGGACCGCTGTGAGTGACAGATTGCATTAATTACTTGCATATGTTTCGGTACTTATTGGTGATTGTTACTGACTTCTATGGAAACATATGCTGCTGCTTGTTTCTTAATTACTTAAATGTATGTTAGGAACGTATGATACACACTGCTGAAACTGGACAACTGCTGCTGCATATTCCTTGATTACTATCATTGCTCAGGACCGCTGTGAGTGACAGATTGCATTACTTAATTGCATATGTTTGGGTACTTATTGGTGATTGTTACTGACTTGTATGGAAACATCTGCTACTAGTTCCTTGATTACTTACTTATATGCTAGGAATGTATGATAGACACTGCTGACACTGGACAACTGTTGTTGCATGTTCCTTGATTACATGCATTGCTCAGGACCGCTGTGAGTGACAGATTGCATTACTTACTTGCATATGTTTTGGTACTTTTTGGTGATTGTTACTGAGTTGTATAGAAACATCTGCTGCTGCTTGTTCCTTGATTACTTAATTGTATGCTAGGAACTTATGATAGACACTGCTGAAACTGGACAACTGTTGTTGCATGTTCCTTGATTACTTGCATTGCTCAGGACTGCCGTGAGTGACAGATTGCATTATTTAGTTGCATATGTTTGGGTACTTATTGGTGATTGTTACTGACTTGTATGGAAACATCTGCTGCTGCTTGTTCCTTGATTAATTAATTGTATGCTAGGAACGTATGATAGACACTGCTGAAACTGGACAACTGTTGTTGCATGTTCCTTGATTACTTGCATTGCTCAGGACTGCCGTGAGTGACAGATTGCATTATTTACTTGCATATGTTTTGGTACTTATTGGTGATTGTTACTGACTTGTATGGAAACATCTGCTGCTGCTTGTTCCTTGATTACTTAATTGTATGCTAGGAACGTACGATAGACACTGCTGAAACTTGACAACTGTTGTTGCATGTTCCTTGATTACTTGCATTGCTCAGGACCGCTGTGAGTGACAGATTGCATTACTTACTTGCATATGTTTGGGTACTTATTGGTGACTGTTACTGACTTGTACGGAAACATCTGCTGCTGCTTGTTCCTTGATTACTTAATTGTATGCTAGGAACGTATGATAGACACTGCTGAATCTGGACAACTGTTGTTGCGTGTTCCTTGATTACTTGAATTGCTCCGGACCGCTGTGAGTGACAGATTGCATTTCTTACTTGCATATGTTTCGGTACTTATTGGTCATTGTTACTGACTTGTATGGAAACATCTGCCGCTGATGTTCCTTGATTACTTAATTGTATGCTAGAAACGTATGATAGACACTGCTGAAACTGGACAACTGTTGTTGCATGTTCCTTGATTACTTGCATTGCTCAGGACTGCTGTGAGTGACAGAATTTTTTTTTTTGTTTGTTTGTTTGTTTTTTTTTTTTTTTTTTTTTTTTTTGTTTTTTTTTTGCATTATTTACGTGCATATTTTTGGTATTATGGGTGATGGTTACGACTTTATGGAAACTCTGCTTGCTGCTTGTTCCTTGATTACTTAATTGTATACTAGGAACGTTGATAGAAACTGCTGAAAATGGACAACTTTGTTGCATGTTGTCCTTGATTACTTGCATGGCTCAGGACCGTGTGAGTGACAGATTGCATTACTTACTTTGCATATTCTTGGGAGCTAATTGGTGATTGTTATTGAACTTGTAATGGGAACATCTGCTGCGCTTGTTCCTTGATTACTTAATTGTATGCTAGGAACGTATGATAGACACTGCTAAAACTGGACAACTGTTGTTGCATGTTCCTTGATTACTTGCATTTCTCAGGACCGCTGTGAGTGACAGATTGCATTACTTACTTGCATATGTTTCGGTACTTATTGGTCATTGTTACTGACTTGTATGGAAACATCTGCCGCTGATGTTCCTTGATTACGTAATTGTATGCTAGAAACGTATGATAGACACTGCTGAAACTGGACAACTGTTGTTGCATGTTCCTTGATTACTTGCATTGCTCAGGACTGCTGTGAGTGACAGATTGCATTATTTACTTGCATATGTTTGGGTACTTATTGGTGATTGTTACTGACTTGTATGGAAACATCTGCTGCTGCTTGTTCCTTGATTACTTAATTGTATACTAGGAACGTATGATAGAGACTGCTGAAACTGGACAACTGTTGTTGCATGTTCCTTGATTACTTGCATTGCTCAGGTACGCTGTGAGTGACAGATTGCATTACTTACTTGCATATGCTTGGGTACTTATTGGTGATTGTTATTGACTTGTATGGAAACATCTGTTGCTGCTTGTTCCTTGATTACTTAATTGTATGCTAGGAACGTATGATAGACACTGCTAAAACTGGACAACTGTTGTTGCATGTTCCTTGATTACTTGCATTTCTCAGGACCGCTGTGAGTTACAGATTGCATTACTTACTTGCATATGTTTCGGTACTTATTGGTCATTGTTACTGACTTGTATGGAAACATCTGCTCCTTGTTCCTTGATTACTTAATTGTATGCTAGGAACGTATGATAGACACTGCTGAAACTGGACAACTGTTGTTGCATGTTCATTGATTACTTGCATTGCACAGGGCCGCTGTGAGTGATAGATTGCATTACTTACTTGCATATGTTTCGGTACTTATTGGTGTTTGTTACTGACTTCTATGGAAACATCTGCTGCTGCTGTTCCTTGATTACTTAATTGTATGCTAGGAACGTATGATAGAGACTACTGAAACTGGACTACTGTTGTTGCATGTTCCTTGCTTACTTGCATTGCTCAGGACCGCTGTGAGTGACAGATTGCATTACTTACTTGCATATGTTTGGGTACTTATTGGTGATTGTTACTGACTTGTATGGAAACATCTGCTGCTGCTTGTTCGTTGATTACTTAATTGTATGCTAGGATCGTATGATAGACACTGCTGAAACTGGACAACTATTGTTGCATGTTCCTTGATTACTTGCATTGCTCAGGACCGCTGTGAGTGACAGATTGCATTACTTACTTGCATATGTTTCGGTACTTATTGGTCAATGTTACTGACATGTATGGAAACATCTGCTCCTTGTTCCTTGATTACTTAATTGTATGCTAGGAACGTATGATAGTCACTGCTAAAACTGGACAACTGTTGTTGCATGTTCATTGATTACTTGCATTGCTCAGGGCCGCTGTGAGTGACAGATTGCATTACTTACTTGCATATGTTTCGGTACTTATTGGTGATTGTTACTGACTTCTATGGAAACATCTGCTGCTGCTGTTCCTTGATTACTTAATTGTATGCTAGGAACGTATGATAGACACTGCTGAAACTGGACAACTGTTGTTGCATATGTTCCTTGATTACTTGCATTGCTCAGGACTGCTGTGAGTGATAGATTGCATTACTTACTTGCATATGTTTGGGTACTAATAGGTGATTGTTACTGACTTGTATGGAAACATCTGCTGCTGCTTGTTCCTTGATTACTTAATTGTATGCTAGGAACGTATGATAGACACTGCTAAAACTGGACAACTGTTGTTGCATGTTCCTTGATTACTTGCATTGCTCAGGACCGCTGTGAGTGACATATTGCATTATTTACTTGCATATGTTTGGGTACTTATTGGTGATTGTTACTGACTTGTATGCAAACATCTGCTGCTGCTTGCTCCTTGATTACTTAATTGTATGCTAGGAACGTATGATAGACACTGCTGAATCTGGAAAACTGGTGTTGCATGTTCGTTGATTACTTGCATTGCTCAGGACCGCTGTGAGTGACAGATTGCATTACTTACTTGCAAATATTTCGGTACTTATTGTTACTCACTTGTATGGAAACACCTGCTGCTGCTTGTTCCTTGATTACTTAATTGTATGCTAGGAACGTATGATAGACACTTCTGAAACTGGACAACTGTTGTTGCATATTCCTTGATTACCTGCATTGCTCAGGACTGCTGTGAGAGACAGATTGCATTACTTACTTGCATATGTTTGGGTACTTATTGGTGATTGTTACTGACTTGTATGGAAACATCTGCTGCTTGTTCCTTGATTACTTAATTGTATGCTAGGAACGTATGATAGACACTGCTGAAACTGGACAACTGTTGTTGCATGTTTCTTAATTACTTGCATTGCTCAGGACCGCTGTGAGTGACAGATTGCATTACTTACTTGCATATGTTTCGGTACTAATTGGTGATTGTTACTGACTTTTATGGAAACATCTGTTGCTAGAACTCTCTCTCTCTCTACACCCTCACCTTCTCTCTAGAATTTCTCCTAAACGATCCGTTGGATTCTCGTGATTTATACGCCATCGGTTAGAGATCGTCGAGCTCTACACGAATCTATCATTGCATGTTAGATTTCGTTCGGATTTAAGGTAAAATCGACCATTTTTCTTACTTTTATTTTGGTTTTTGTTGAGCAAATTCGAGTTTGCTCATATTCCCTTCATTTGAAGCTGATTTGCTCCCGTTTAGGACCTGTTTTTGCTTGGAAATCGTCTATAGTCGAAGGATACAGCTTGGACGAAGGTTAGTGACTATTACTCCCTTATTTTTGCTCAATTTCGTAGTTAAAAACCTGGAAAATTGTTGAACAAGTAGAACAAACTCGAGAGATTCATGTGCAGACTCGAAATCACTAGACTCGAAGCCTCCTAGTTCGAATCTACCTGAACCCAAAATGTTGCTTTCAAATCTATTCCCCTTAGAATCTAATATGTGTGTTTCGAATCTGTTTAGCTAGACTTGAATGGGGTAAGTTTCGAATCTAAGCATCCTAGAACCTGTTGAGCTAGTTTCGAATCTAATAGACTCGAATGTATGCTAGTATCGAATCTAATCTCATAGACTCGAAGGTGTGTCTCGAATGTGTATGTGTTTCGAATCTATTCATTAGATTCGAATGAGCTTCTTTCGAATCTACCCATTAAATTTCGAATCTATGTTCATTTCGAATCTATGATATCCGAATCTGCTCCCTATTCGAATCTGTTGCCTTTAATTCGAATCTGAATTTGTTCCAAGCCAAAGATTAATTCCTAAATCAGATTAAGTTATTAAACAACCTTATGTAATTGAAAGTATCTTTTGATTATGTTAAAAATCACAAGTTTCAAGTTGCATAACTATTTTATGCACAAATAAATTAACCGACTCTGTATGAACCTTTAGAATGTGTATGGCATGTTACACCTTGCTAGAAATACGATTGGCCTTGTTTCAAGGCCACACATCTGTAATTAGATGGATCGTATTAATCTGATAAGAATAGACTCACCTTGGGACGATAGGAACTACCTCAGACTCGATAACCAGAATTGACAATAACCTGAATATATAACTAGGGTTATATAGATTATGACTCAGACTTGACATTAATATGCCAGACTTGAAACTGAAATGCAGGAACCCGTCGATTTGACAGAGTAAACTGAACCGCTTAATTCGTTAAGCATTATCTGACTACGGACCACTGTGAGTGACAGATTTTCATTAAATACTTGCATATATTTCGATACTTATTGGTGAATGTATTGACTGTATGGAAACTTCCGATTGTTGCTGCATGTTTCTTTAATACTATATTGTATCATAGAAACGTACTTTGACATTACTGAAGCTAGACACTTGAATTGCCTTGATTGCATGTTCACTTTTACATTTATGTAAATACGTATCATGCTTACTGCTTACTTGACTGTTTATATACTTGCCGCTGCATACTGCATTATCCGACAGGACCGAATGTGAGATCTCCATTCACAGGAGGGAATTCTGCAGATTCCTTTCCTATTTGACTTGTTTCCATACACTTCCCTTAGGGCTTCGGCCTTACACATTGGAATACCGACTGGGTTGTCTCCCAACCTTTTGACGTCTCTGACGTAGTGACTTGCCGACAGGAGCTGATAGTATGTTATATGTGTGTGGTAACTATTGGAACTCTGTTTACTCACTAAGCATTGTTAGCTTACTCTGTCATGACAACTCTTTTTCAGGAAAAGCTGATAAAGCAAGACCATAGCATGTAGTTCGTCCCAGGCTAAGTGAATCTGGACTTTGATGAATAGCAGACTTTTGGACTTTTGATGACGCCTATTTTGAAAAGATGATGCGGTCTCGGGTAGCTTGTTCAGTCTTCCGCACTCTGATTGAAGATTTAGAAGCTAGTTTAGACCACCATTTGATCTTTAATATATATTGTTGTAATTTAGTAATCAGGCAGATGGACCTGTGGTATCAAACAATTAGTAATATTTATTACTTAATGAAATGAAATATTATGACGTGTACTGTTTGTGGAAACTTGGATTTTACAAAGTTGGTATCAGAGCAGCAGTTTAATCATCGGATTGGCCACCCGATACTTAAACTACTGGTATGGTATGGACTATGTGACTCTGAATTCCCGAACAAGTCACCGAGGCCTAGGGTAACCTAATTCGTAAAGGACTACCCACACAACTTGACCTAAGATAGGCAAATGATGACTGATACGATGGGGGAGGGATTGACTGCTTGATACTGACTTGACTTTGACTTGACTTTGTGCCAGCCTGACTGACTGCCTTCATATCTATGAATTTAGATGTGATTATCTGACGTAGGAATTATGACTCGAATCGTGCTTATTTGAATTAGGAAATAATAGTTATTTCCTTTATATATTTTCAGCCAATGGCTGATAAGAATCCAAATGTTGCTGGTACCTCGACTGTTGGTAAAGCTGCTGATGCTGCAGCTGATCAACACAAAGAATCTGTTCATGTAGAGGACCTAGGCACTGACCCTGAAAATACTGCTAATGACTCAAGCAGTACTGCCACGCCTGTGCCTCCCCAGCAGGCTCAATTGATTAATCTTGTTCATAAGTTGAATGAGGATAACCGTAGACAAATGCAGCTTATGATGGATAGGAATCGACTGCAGACTGATATGGCAGTTGAAGACCGATTTAAGGAAATTAAGGATTTATTGACTAAGGGTAAAGCGGTAATGCAGGCTTATGAGGAAAACCAGCGTGAAATTGAATTTAAGCGCCGGGAAGAAGAACTTAGGCTGCGGGAACTTAAGTTACAGGAGCTAGAGTTGAAATATAGGGAAGAGATGTTGGCGAAGCCCAAAAAGGATCGGAAAAGGAAACATAGTCAGGAGCCCTCTGATGACAGTGAGACTGATTCCTCTGACCATCACGTTAAGGTAGGACGTGAGTGTACGTTTGTTGATTTCAAGAAGTGTGGAGCTCGTACGTTTGCGGGGTCATCTGATCCTGTTAAAGCTATGGACTGGGTCGCGAATGTGGAGAAAGCGTTTAAACTCTCCAAGTGTGGTGAAAAAGACAAGGTGACGTTTGCAACGGGAATGTTGGAAGATGGAGTCGGCCGTTGGTGGAAGTCTATCACAAATCCCATGTCTGAAGCAATGGAGAAATCCATTACTTGGGATCAATTCAAGATTCATCTGAAGGAGAAATACTGCCCCCAGGATGTTAAGCGCCAGATGGAGAAAACCCTGCTATCTTTTCAGCAAGGTACAAGATCCGTGACGGACTATGAGCTGGAATTTACCAGGCTCTCGCTATTATCTGATCACCCTGTTGATACTGACGAAAGGCGAAGGGATTTGTTTGTGGATGGTCTGGATCGAGAAATACGGAAGTTTGTAAAGTCCGGCAGACCGAGAAGTTATATCGAAGCGGTTGAAATTGCTAGGGTAGGTGAACTTGAAATCTATCCTGAGCGAGCATGTCCTTTTATTGCTAAATCTAATAAGAAGGAAAAATCTGAGAGAGCTGAAAAGAAGAGTGAAAGTTCGAAGAAGGGAGATAAGCAGTCTTCCAAGAAAGCTAAGTCGTATGCTGTGACCTCGACGCCAAACCCTGCTTGTCCTCGCTGCACGCAAATTCATGAAGGGAAATGCGATCCTGCGTTCGTTAAATGTTACTGCTGTAGACAGAACGGTCACGATAGGTCAGAATGTCCCAGGCGCAGTGAGGCTGTCGAAACTGCATTACGTTGGGGCACCATGCTAAAGACTGTACCCGACCTCGATTTGTTCCTCCACCTGCATCTTCACCTCAGCAATCAGTCAAAGGTTCTTCTGCCCCGAGGAATCAGCCAAGATCTTTCCAGATGACAGCCGAAGAGGCAAAAGAGACTGCTGACGTCGTCACGGGTACATTTCTTGTTAATGATATGCCTGCCTTAATCTTATTTGACTCTGGCTCTAATCTGTCGTATGTGTCTGAAAAGTTTGCTAAACAGTTTGATTTTGCCCCTGTGATGTTACCTGCACCCTTAGACATAGAAACTGCTAGCTCGAATTTTGTGACTGTGAATAGAGTCTTTCGTTCCTGTAAGCTAGTGATTGATGACCTCTCCTCGGACGTTGACCTGATACCGATGTGGATTAGAGAATTCGATGTTATTATAGGAATGGACTGGCTTATGACGAATAATGCTGAAATCCTTTGTGCTAAAAGGATAATTAGAATTAGAACCCCCGAAGGAAGTGAACGTTATGTTTATGGCGATAGAAAGACTCGAAATTTAGGTCTCATCTCTGTAATGAAAGCCCGAAAATGCCTAACCAAAGGTTGTTCCGCCTATTTAGCATATGCCATAGATGCTAAGGAAGTTAAAAATACCGTGTCTGATGTACCTGTAGTTCGAGATTTCCCTGACGTATTCCCGGATGACATCTCTGGTTTGCCACCAGATCGTCAAATCGAATTCCATATTGACCTTGTACCGGGTGCTGCTCCTATCGCAAAAGCCCCTTACCGTCTTGCTCCGAATGAAATGAAGGAAATGATGAGTCAGTTGCAGGAATTATTGGAAAAAGGGTTTATTCGTCCGAGTACTTCTCCTTGGGGTGCTCCGGTTCTTTTTGTTAAGAAGAAGGATGGTATCTTTCGCATGTGTATCGATTATCGGGAGTTAAATAAGGTAACTATTAAGAACCGATACCCTCTGCCTAGAATTGATGACTTGTTTGATCAACTGCAAGGGGCTAGTTATTTTTCAAAGATTGATCTTCGATCTGGATATCATCAACTCAAAGTATTTGAGTCTGACGTACCGAAGACTGCATTTCGTACTCGTTACGGCCATTTTGAGTTTCTAGTAATGCCGTTCGGTCTCACAAATGCCCCGGCCGCATTTATGGACCTCATGAATAGGGTATGTAGACCAATGCTGGATAAATCAGTGATAGTCTTCATTGATGACATCTTGATTTACTCCAAGTCTGAATCTGATCATGCAATGCATTTGCGAGAATTGCTAGAATTGTTACGAAAGGAGCAACTTTATGCAAAATTCTCCAAATGTGAATTCTGGTTACGCCAGGTGCAATTTTTAGGACATATTGTCTCCGGTGAGGGAATAGCCGTAGATCCATCAAAGGTTGATGCGGTTCAGAAGTGGGAAGCGCCGAAAAACGTATCTGAAGTTCGGAGTTTCTTGGGTTTAGCGGGCTATTACCGAAGATTTATCCCTGATTTCTCCAAGATTGCGGTGCCTTTAACCAGTCTGACGAAGAAAGAAGTTAAGTTTGAATGGAATGAATCTCAAGATCGAGCCTTTGAGACTTTGAAGCGTAAGCTAATTGAAGCACCGATTTTGGCCTTACCTGAGGGTAATGATGATTTTGTAGTCTATAGTGATGCTTCTAAGATGGGATTAGGATGTGTATTGATGCAAAGGGATAAAGTAATTGCCTACGCATCAAAGCAGCTAAAGGCGCATGAGAAGAATTATCCGACGCATGATTTAGAACTTGCAGCCGTGACCTTTGCATTGAAGATTTGGCGGCATTATCTGTATGGGACTAAATGCAAGTTATATACAGATCACAAAAGTCTGAAGTATATATTTGACCAGAAAGAGCTGAATATGCGACAAATGCGATCTATGGAATTGATTAAAGACTATGACTGTGCGATCTTTTACCATCCAGGTAAAGCAAACATTGTAGCAGATGCCCTAAGCCGCAAAACCGGACAAGACCATTATACCCGATGTTATGTTTTGACTTCTGTTGTTTTGGAGTCTGCCTTGCCTGAGTCGATTATTGCCGCTCAAACCGAAGCCATTCGGGATGAGAACTTGAAATCTGAACGAATGGTTACTTATGTGATCAAGCTGACCCTTGATAATCGTGGTCTTAGACGGTTCATGAATAGAATATGGGTCCCTAGATTAGGAGGTATTCGTGATCAAATTCTGTCGGAAGCTCATATGTCGAAATTTTCGGTACATCCTGGTTCTACTAAAATGTACCAAGATTTGAAAACGGAATATTGGTGGCCTGGAATGAAGAAGGACGTAGGACGATATGTAGAAAATTGCCTGACTTGTTTACAAGTCAAATCGGAACATCAGAAGCCGTATGGGGAACTACAACCATTGCCAATCCCAGAATGGAAGTGGGACCACATAACCATGGACTTTGTGACGAAGCTGCCCAGGACTAAGCGGAATCATGACTCTATATGGGTAATAGTGGATCGACTTACTAAGTCAGCCCATTTCCTACCCATACGTGAAGATGAACGCCTCGAAAAGTTAGCTGAATTGTACGTAAAGGAAATCGTGACTAGACATGGTGTGCCATTGTCTATCGTATCGGACCGTGACAGCAGATTTACTTCTCGTTTTTGGAAGGCTTTTCAGAACGGACTAGGAACTGAACTTAAGATGAGCACCGCCTATCATCCTGAAACGGACGGGCAAAGTGAGAGAACAATTTTGACCTTAGAAGATATGTTACGTGCCTGTGTGATTGATCTCGGTGGAAGTTGGGATACTCACCTGCCGTTTGTGGAGTTTGCTTATAACAATAATTATCACTCGACTATTGGTATGCCTCCATATCAGCTTTTGTACGGACGTCGATGCAGAACTCCAACCTGTTGGAGGGAAACAGGTGAACGCCCGATCTCTGGACCAGCGATTTTGCAAGAAGCCCATGACCAACTACAGTTGATTCGGGAGCGGATTCAGACCTCTCAGGATAGACAAAAGAAATATCATGATCGAAGACGTAAGCCAATTGCGTTTGAAGTTGGAGATAAAGTGTTGTTGAAGGTCTCGCCAAGAAAAGGGATAGTAAGGTTCGGCAAACGGGGGAAGTTAAGCCCTCGATTTGTGGGTCCTTTTGAAATTCTTGAGCGTGTAGGATTGCAAGCCTACAGATTAAAGCTGCCTGCCGAAATGACTGGGATTCATGATGTATTTCATGTGAGTAATCTTCGAAAGTGTTTAGCTGACGCTGAAGCTGTGATTCCTTGGAAAGACGTGCAAATTGATGAGCAGTTGCGATACGAAGAAGAGCCCGAGCGTATAATCGATCATAAGGTTTCGAAATTGCGCAACAAGGAAATTCCAATGGTGTTAGTTCAATAGAAATACCATAAGGGATCTGCGCAAACTTGGGAACGAGAAGACGAGATTAGGCAGAAGTATCCGAAATTATTCCTGTTTTAGTCGATTCCGAGGACGGAATCAATTTAACGGGGGAAGATTGTAACAGCCCGTAATTTATTAAATATAAATTACAGCATCAGACTTTGGATAATAAAGCAATTTTATCCAATTATTAGTAATTAACCGAAATCATGAATCTTAAATAGTTAATTATTTTAAGTTATAATTAATTATGAAAAGTTGCCCCAAATTAGCTGAAATAAAGTTAATAATTAAAATTCAGCTACTTGACAAATTAAAGACTGAAAATGACGGAACGGACTAAAATGAATAAAAATATGACTAAAAGACAATTATAGCAAATCTAGAACTTCTTTGCTATTATTTGCATCTGAAATGCAAATCGGAGTGTTGGGAATAAAAGTTGGTCAATTCCGGAAATTCAGTAGAAAATCTGATTTTTCTCTCTATTTTCTATAAATAGAGCATCACCTCCTCATTCCCTTGGTTTGGAAAACTAGAACTCTCTCTCTCTCTCTCTACAATCTGACTTCTCTCTAGAATTTCTCCTAAACGAACCGTCGGATTCTCGTGATTTATACGTCAACGGATAGAGATCGTCAAGCTCTACAATATTCTGTCATTGCATGTTCGATTTGGTTCCGATTTGAGGTAAATTCGACCCTTTTTCTGTCTTTTGGTTCGGTTTTGAAAGAGCAAACTCGAGTTTGCTCAAATTCTATTCATTCGAAGCTGATTTGCCCTCGTTTAGGACCTGTTTTGGCTTGGAAAACTCTATAGTCGAAGGATATAGCTTGGACGAAGGTTAGTAACTATTTCTCCCTCATTTATGTTCATGTTTAAGTTGATAAAACCTGGAAAAACGATGAACGAGAAGAACAAATTAGAGAAATTCATGTATAGATTCGAAAAGGCTGATTTCGAATCTATTTCCCTCTAGAATCGAAATGGTTGTCTTCGAATCTAATCCCATAGACTCGAAATGGGTGTGCTTCGAATCTAATCCCATAGACTCGAAATGGGTGTGCTTCGAATCTAATCCCTTAAACTTGAATGAGTGTGTTTCGAATCTAACTCCTTAGACTCGAATAGATGTGTTTCGAACCTATCTCCATAGACTTGAATTAAGGCTATTCGAATCTGTCTCCATAAATTTAAATTGGCTATATTGGAATCTAATTTAGTTCCAAGCCAAAGTTAAATTCCTAAAATCAGATTAAGTGATTAATCAACCTATTGTAATTAAAAGTATAATATGATTATGATAAAACTCACAAATTCTAGTTGCACATCTATTTTATGCACAAATGAATTAACAGATACTGAATGAACTCTTAGAAATCGTATGTCATGATGCACCTAGCTAGTAATATGATTGGCTTTATTTCAAGGCCACACATATGTAATTAGATGAATCGTATTAATCTGATAAGAATAGACTCACCTTGGGACGATAGGAACTACCTCAGACTCGACAGCCAGAATTGACAATAACCTGAATATGTAACTAGGGTTATATAGATTATGTCACAGACTTGACATTAATATGCCAGACTTGAAACTGAAATGCAGGAACCCGTCGATTTGACAGAGTAAACTGAACCGCTTAATTCGTTAAGCATTATCTGACTACGGACCACTGTGAGTGACAGATTTCATTAATTACTTGCATATATTTCGATACTTATTGGTGAATGTATTGACTGTATGGAAACTTCCGATTGTTGCTGCATGTTTCTTTAATACTATATTGTATCATAGAAACGTACTTTTGACATTACTGAAGCTAGACACTTGAATTGCCTTGATTGCATGTTCACTTTTACATTTTATGTAAGTACTTATCATGCTTACTGCTTACTTGACTGTTGATATACTTGCCGCTGCATACTGCATTATCCGACAGGACCGAATGTGAGATCTCCATTCACAGGAGGGAATTCTGCAGATTCCTTTCCTATTTGACTTGTTTCCATACACTTCCCATAGGGCTTCGGCCTTACACATGGGAATACCGACTGGGTTGTCTCCCAACCTTTTTGACGTCTCTGACGTAGTGACTTGCCGACAGGAGCTGATAGTATGTTATATGTGTGTGGTAACTAATGGAACTCTGTTTACTCACTAAGCATTGTTAGCTTACTCTGTCATGACAACTCTTTTTCAGGAAAAGCTGATAAAGGCAAGACCATAGCAGGTAGTTCGTCCCAGGCTAAGTGAATTTGGAGTTTGATGAATAGCAGACTTTTGGACTTTTGATGACGCCTATTTTGAAAAGATGATGCGGTCTCGGGTAGCTTGTTCAGTCTTCCGCACTCTGATTGAAGATTTAGAAGCTAGTTTAGACCACCATTTGATCTTTAATATATATTGTTGTAATTTAGTAATCAGGCAGATGGACCTGTGGTATCAAACAATTAGTAATATTTATTACTTAATGAAATGAAATATTATGACGTGTACTGTTTGTGGAAACTTGGATGTTACATCAAGGAATATACAGCCGCAGTTGTCCAGTTCCAGTAGTGTCTATCATACGTTCCTAACATACAATTAAGTAATCAAGAAACAAGTAGCAGCAGATGTTTCCATACAAGTCAATAATAATCACCAATAAGTACCGAAACATATGCAAGTAAGTAATGCAATATGTCACTCACAGCAGTCCTGAGCAATGCAAGTAATCAAGGAACATATGCATCAGTAGTTGTCCAGTTTCAGCAGTTTCTATCATTCGTTCCTAACATACAATTAAGTAATCAAGGAACACGCAGCAGCATATGTTTCCATACAAGTCAGTAACAATCACGAATATGTACCGAAACATATGCAAGTAAGTAATGCAATCTGTCACTCATGGCGGTTCTGAGCAATGTAAGTAATCAAGGAACATGCTGCAGCAGTTGTCCAGTTTCAGCAGTGTCTATCATACGTTCCTAACATACAATTAAGTAGTCAAGGAACAATGATCAGCAGATGTTTCCATACAAGACAGTAACAATCACCAATAAGTACCGAAACACATGCAAGTAAGTAATGCAATCGGTCACTCACAGCGGTCGTGAGCAATGCAGGTAATCAAGGAATATGCAGCAGTTGTCCAGTTTCAGCAGTGTCTATCTATCATACGTTCCTAACATACAATTAAGTAATCAAGAAACAAGCAGCAGCAGATGTTTCCATACAAGTCAATAATAATCACCAATAAGTACCGAAACATATGCAAGTAAGTAATGCAATATGTCACTCACAGCAATCCTGAGCAATGCAAGTAATTAATGAACATGCATCAGTAGTTGTCCAGTTTCAGCAGTGTCTATCATTCGTTCCAAACATACAATTAAGTAATCAAGGAACACGCAGCAGCATATGTTTCCATACAAGTCAGTAACAATCACCAATATGTACCGAAACATATGCAAGTAAGTAATGCAATCTGTCACTCATTGCGGTCCTGAGCAATGCAAGTAATCAAGGAACATGCTGCAGCAGTTGTCCAGTTTCAGCAGTGTCTATCATACGTTCCTAACATACAATTAAGTAGTCAAGGAACAATGAGCAGCAGATGTTTCAATACAAGACAATAAACAATCACCAATAAGTACCGAAACATATGCAAGTAAGTAATGCAATCGGTCACTCACAGCGGTCGTGAGCAATGCAAGTAATCAAGGAATATGGAGCAGCAGTTGTCCAGTTTCAGCAGTGTCTATCATACTTTCCTAACATACAATTAAGTAATCAAGAAACAAGCAGCAGCAGATGTTTCCATACAAGTCAATAATAATCACCAAAAAGTACCGAAACATACGCAAGTAAGTAATGCAATATGTCACTCACAGCAGTCCTGAGCAATGCAAGTAATCAAGGAACATGCATCAGTAGTTGTCCAGTTTCAGCAGTGTTTATCATTCGTTCCTAACATACAATTAAGTAATCAAGGAACACGCAGCAGCACATGTTTCCATACAAGTCAGTAACAATCACCAATATGTACCGAAACATATGCAAGTAAGTAATGCAATCTGTCACTCATAGCGGTCCTGAGCAATGCAAGTAATCAAGGAACATGCTGCAGCAGTTGTCCAGTTTCAGCGGTGTCTGTCATATACGTTCCCTACAATGAACCAATTAAGGTAGTCAGGACAATGAGCAGGCAGATGTTTCCATACAAGTCATTAAAAATCACAATAAGTACCGAACATCTGCAGAAGTAATGCAATCTGTCACTCATAGCGGTCCTGAGCAATGCAAGTAATCAAGGAACATGCATCAGTAGTTGTCCAGTTTCAGCAGTGTCTATCATACGTTCCTAACATACATTTAAGTAATCAAGAAACACGCAGCAGCAGATGTTTCCATACAAGTCAGTAACTATCACCAATATGTACCGAAACGTATGCAAGTAAGTAATGCAATCGGTCACTCACAGCGGTCGTGAGCAATGCAGGTAATCAAGGAATATGCAGCAGCAGTTGTCCAGTTTCAGCAGTATCTATCATACGTTCCTAACATACAATTAAGTAATCAAGAAACTAGCACCGGCAGATGTTTCCATACAAGTCAATAATAATCACCAATAAGTACCGAAACATATGCAAGTAAGTAATGCAACATGTCACTCACAGTAGTCCTGAGCAATGCAAGTAATCAAGGAACATGCATCAGTAGTTGTCCAGTTTCAGCAGTGTCTATCATTTGTTCCAAACATACAATTAAGTAATCATGGAACACGCAGCAGCACATGTTTCCATACAAGTCAGTTACAATCACCAATATGTACCGAAACATATGCAAGTAAGTAATGCAATCTGTCACTCATTACGGTCCTGAGCAATGGAAGTAATCAAGGAACATGCTGCAGCAGTTGTCCAGTTTCAGCAGTGTCTGTCATACGTTCCTAACATACAATTAAGTAGTCAAGGAACAATGAGCAGCAGATGTTTCCATACAAGTCAGTAACAATCACCAATAAGTACCGAAACATATGCAAGTAAGTAATGCAATCTGTCACTCATAGCGGTCCTGAGCAATGCAAGTAATCAAGGAACATGCTGCAGCAGTTGTCCAGTTTCAGCAGTGTCTATCATACGTTCCTAACATACAATTAAGTAGTCAAGGAACAATAAGCAGCAGATGTTTCCATACAAGACAGTAACAATCACCAATAAGTACCGAAACATATGCAAGTAAGTAATGCAATCGGTCACTCACAGCGGTCGTGAGCAATGCAAGTAATCAAGGAATATGCAGCAGCAGTTGTCCAGTTTCAGGAGTGTCTATCATACGTTCCTAACATACAATTAAGTAATCAAGAAACTAGCACCAGCAGATGTTTCCATACAAGTCAATAATAATCACCAATAAGTACCGAAACATATGCAAGTAAGTAATGAAATATGTCACTCACAGCAGTCCTGAGCAATGCAAGTAATCAAGGAACATGCATCAGTAGTTGTCCAGTTTCAGCAGTGTCTATCATTTGTTCCAAACATACAATTAAGTAATCAAGGAACACGCAGCAGCACATGTTTCCATACAAGTCAGTTACAATCACCAATATGTACCGAAACATATGCAAGTAAGTAATCCAATCTGTCACTCATTACGGTCCTGAGCAATGGAAGTAATCAAGGAACATGTTGCAGCAGTTGTCCAGTTTCAGCAGTGTCTGTCATACGTTCCTAACATACAATTAAGTAGTCAAGGAACAATGAGCAGCAGATGTTTCCATACAAGTCAGTAACAATCACCAATAAGTACCGAAATATATGCAAGTAAGTAATGCAATCTGTCACTCATAGCGGTCCTGAGCAATGCAAGTAATCAAGGAACATGCTGCAGTAGTTGTCCAGTTTCAGCAGTGTCTATCATACGTTCCTAACATACAATTAAGTAGTCAAGGAACAATTAGCAGCAGATGTTTCCATACAAGACAGTAACAATCACCAATAAGTACCGAAACATATGCAAGTAAGTAATGCAATCGGTCACTCACAGCGGTCGTGAGCAATGCAAGTAATCAAGGAATATGCAGCAGCAGTTGTCCAGTTTCAGCAGTGTCTATCATACGGTCCTAACATACAATTAAGTAATCAAGAAACTAGCACCAGCAGATGTTTCCATACAAGTCAATAATAATCACCAATAAGTACCGAAACATATGCAAGTAAGTAATGAAATATGTCACTCACAGCAGTCCTGAGCAATGCAAGTAATCAAGGAACATGCATCAGTAGTTGTCCAGTTTCAGCAGTGTCTTTCATTCGTTCCAAACATACAATTAAGTAATCAAGGAACACGCAGCAGCACATGTTTCCATACAAGTCAGTAACAATCACCAATATGTACTGAAACATATGCAAGTAAGTAATGCAGTCTGTCACTCATTGCGGTCTTGAGCAATGCAAGTAATCAAGGAACATGCTGCAGCAGTTGTCCAGTTTAAGCAATGTCTATCATACGTTCCTAACATACAATTAAGTAGTCAAGGAACAATGAGCAGCAGATGTTTCCATACAAGACAGTAACAATCACCAGTAAGTACCGAAAGATATGCAAGTAAGTAATGCAATCGGTCACTCACAGCGGTCGTGAGCAATGCAAGTAATCAAGGAATATGCAGCAGCAGTTGTCCAGTTTCAGCAGTGTCTATCATACGTTCCTAACATACAATTAAGTAATCAAGAAACAAGCAGCAGCAGATGTTTCCATACAAGTCAATAATAATCACCAATAAGTACCGAAACATATGCAAGTAAGTAATGCAATATGTCACTCACAGCAGACCTGAGCAATGCAAGTAATCAAGGAACATGCATCAGTAGTTGTCCAGTTTCAGCAGTGTCTATCATTCGTTCCTAACATACAATTATGTAATCAAAGAACACGCAGCAGCACATGTTTCCATACAAGTCAGTAACAATCACCAATATGTACCGAAACATATGCAAGTAAGTAATGCAATCTATCACTCATAGCGGTCCTGAGCACTGCAAGTAATCAAGGAACATGTTGCAGCAGTTGTCCAGTTTCAGCTGTGTCTATCATACGTTCCTATCATACAATTAAGTAGTCAAGGAGCAGCAGATGTTTTCATAGAAGTCAGTGACAATCACCAATGAGTACCAAAACATATGCAAGTAAGTAATGCAATCGGTCGCTCACAGCGGTCGTGAGCAATGCAAAGTAATCAAGGAACATGCGGCAGCAGTTGTCCAGTTTCAGCAGTGTCTATCATACGTTCCTAACATACAATTAAGTAATCAAGAAACATGCAGCAGCAGATGTTTCCATACAAGTCAGTAATAATCACCAATAAGTACCGAAACATATGCAAGTAAGTAATCCAATCTCTCACTCACAGCGGTCCTGAGCAATGCAAGTAATCAAGGAACATGCATCAGTAGTTGTCCATTTTCAGCAGTGTCTATCATACGTTCCTAACATACATTTAAGTAATCAAGGAACACGCAGCAGAAGTTGTTTCCATACAAGTCAGTAACAATCACCAATATGTACCGAAACGTATGCAAGTAAGTAATGCAATCGGTCACACACAGCGGTCGTGAGCAATGCAAGTAATCAAAGAATATGCAGCAGTAGTTGTCCAGTTTCAGCAGTTTCTATCATTCGTTCCTAACATACAATTAAGTAATCAAGGAACACGCAGCAGCATATGTTTCCATACAAGTCAGTAACAATCACGAATATGTACCGAAACATATGCAAGTAAGTAATGCAATCTGTCACTCATGGCGGTCCTGAGCAATGTAAGTAATCAAGGAACATGCTGCAGCAGTTGTCCAGTTTCAGCAGTGTCTATCATACGTTCCTAACATACAATTAAGTAGTCAAGGAACAATGATCAGCAGATGTTTCCATACAAGACAGTAACAATCACCAATAAGTACCGAAACACATGCAAGTAAGTAATGCAATCGGTCACTCACAGCGGTCGTGAGCAATGCAAGTAATCAAGGAATATGCAGCAGTTGTCCAGTTTCAGCAGTGTCTATCATACGTTCCTAACATACAAATAAGTAATCAAGAAAAAAGCAGCAGCAGATGTTTCCATACAAGTTAATAATAATCACCAATAAGTACCGAAACATATGCAAGTAAGTAATGCAATACGTCACTCACAGCAATCCTGAGCAATGCAAGTAATTAAGGAACATGCATCAGTAGTTGTCCAGTTTCAGCAGTGTCTATCATTCGTTCCAAACATACAATTAAGTAATCAAGGAACACGCAGCAGCATATGTTTCCATACAAGTCAGTAACAATCACCAATATGTACCGAAACATATGCAAGTAAGTAATGCAATCTGTCACTCATTGCGGTCCTTAGCAATGCAAGTAATCAAGGAACATGCTGCAGCAGTTGTCCAGTTTCAGCAGTGTCTATCATACGTTCCTAACATACAATTAAGTAGTCAAGGAACAATAAGCAGCAGATGTTTCCATACAAGACAGTAACAATCACCAATAAGTACCGAAACATATGCAAGTAAGTAATGCAATCGGTCACTCACAGCGGTCGTGAGCAATGCAAGTAATCAAGGAATATGCAGCAGCAGTTGTCCAGTTTCAGGAGTGTCTATCATACGTTCCTAACATACAATTAAGTAATCAAGAAACTAGCACCAGCAGATGTTTCCATACAAGTCAATAATAATCACCAATAAGTACCGAAACATATGCAAGTAAGTAATGAAATATGTCACTCACAGCAGTCCTGAGCAATGCAAGTAATCAAGGAACATGCATCAGTAGTTGTCCAGTTTCAGCAGTGTCTATCATTTGTTCCAAACATACAAATAAGTAATCAAGGAACACGCAGCAGCACATGTTTCCATACAAGTCAGTTACAATCACCAATATGTACCGAAACATATGCAAGTAAGTAATCCAATCTGTCACTCATTACGGTCCTGAGCAATGGAAGTAATCAAGGAACATGCTGCAGCAGTTGTCCAGTTTCAGCAGTGTCTGTCATATGTTCCTAACATACAATTAAGTAGTCAAGGAACAATGAGCAGCAGATGTTTCCATACAAGTCAGTAACAATCACCAATAAGTACCGAAACATATGCAAGTAAGTAATGCAATCTGTCACTCATAGCGGTCCTGAGCAATGCAAGTAATCAAGGAACATGCTGCAGCAGTTGTCCAGTTTCAGCAGTGTCTATCATACGTTCCTAACATACAATTAAGTAGTCAAGGAACAATGAGCAGCAGATGTTTCCATACAAGACAGTAACAATCACCAATAAGTACCGAAACATATGCAAGTAAGTAATGCAATCGGTCACTCACAGCGGTCGTGAGCAATGCGAGTAATCAAGGAATATGCAGCAGCAGTTGTCCAGTTTCAGCAGTGTCTATCATACGTACCTAACATACAATTAAGTAATCAAGAAACTAGCACCAGCAGATGTTTCCATACAAGTCAATAATAATCACCAATAAGTACCGAAACATATGCAAGTAAGTAATGCAATATGTCACTCACAGCAGTCCGGAGCAATGCAAGTAATCAAGGAACATGCATCAGTAGTTGCCCAGTTTCAGCAGTGTCTTTCATTCGTTCCAAACATACAATTAAGTAATCAAGGAACACGCAGCAGCACATGTTTCCATACAAGTCAGTAACAATCACCAATATGTACCGAAACATATGCAAGTAAGTAATGCAATCTGTCATTTATTGCGGTCTTGAGCAATGCAAGTAATCAAGGAACATGCTGCAGCAGTTGTCCAGTTTAAGCAGTGTCTATCATACGTTCCTCACATACAATTAAGTAGTCAAGGAACAATGAGAAGCAGATGTTTCCATACAAGACAGTAACAATCACCAATAAGTACCGAAAGATATGCAAGTAAGTAATGCAATCGGTCACTCACAGCGGTCGTGAGCAATGCAAGTAATCAAGGAATATGCAGCAGTTGTCCAGTTTCAGCAGTGTCTATCATACGTTCCTAACATACAATTAAGTAATCAAGAAACAAGCAGCAGCAGATGTTTCCATACAAGTCAATATAACACCAATATGTACCGAAACATATGCAAGTAAGTATGCAATGTGTCACTCATAGCGGTCCTGAGTAATGCAAGTAATCAAGGAACATGTTGCAGCAGTTGTCCAGTTTCAGCAGTGTCTATCATACGTTCCTAACATATAATTAAGTAATCAAGAAACAAGCATCAGCAGATGTTTCCATAAAGTCAGTAACAATCACCAATATGTACCGAAACATATGCAAGTAAGTAATGCAATCTGTCACTCATTACGGTCCTGAGCAATGGAAGTAATCAAGGAACATGTTGCAGCAGTTGTCCAGTTTCAGCAGTGTCTGTCATACGTTCCTAACATACAATTAAGTAGTCAAGGAACAATGAGCAGCAGATGTTTCCAAACAAGTCAGTAACAATCACCAATAAAGTACCGAAACATATGCAAGTAAGTAATGCAATCTGTCACTCATAGCGGTCGTGAGCAATGCAAGTCATCAAGGAATATGCAGCAACAGTTGTCCAGTTTCAGCAGTGTCTATCATACGTTCCTAAGATACAATTAAGTAATCAAGAAACAAGCAGCAGCAGATGTTTCCATACAAGTCAATAATAATCACCAATAAGTACCGAAACATATGCAAGTAAGTAATGCAATATGTCACTCACAGCAGTCCTGAGCAATGCAAGTAATCAAGGAACATGCATCAGTAGTTGTCCAGTTTCAGCAATGTCTATCATTTGTTCCAAACATACAATTAAGTAATCAAGGAACACGCAGCAGCACATGTTTCCATACAAGTCAGTAACAATCACCATTATGTACCGAAACATATGCAAGTAAGTAATGCAATCTGTCACTCATTACGGTCCTGAGCAATGGAAGTAATCAAGGAACATGCTGCAGCAGTTGTCCAGTTTCAGCAGTGTCTGTCATACGTTCCTAACATACAATTAAGTAGTCAAGGAACAATGAGCAGCAGATGTTTCCATACAAGTTAGTAACAATCACCAATAAGTACCGAAAAACATATGCAAAGTATAATGCAAATCTGTCCACTCATGAGCGGTGTCCTGAGCAATGCAAGTAAATCAAGGAACATGCTGCAGCAGTTGTCCAGTTTCGCAGTGTCTATCATACGGATCCTACATACAATTAAGTTTAGTCAAGGCAACAATGAGCAAGCAGATGTTTCCATACAAGACAGTAACAACACCAATAAGTACCGGAAACAAATATGCAAAGTAAGTAATGCAATCGGTCACTCAGCAGCGGTCGTGAGCAATTGCGACGTAATCAAGTAATTATGCGCCAGCAAGTTGTCCAGTTTCAGCCCAGATGTCTATCCATACGTACCAACATACAATTAAGTAATCAAGAAACTTAGCACCAAGCAGTGTTTCCATGACAAGTCAACAATAATCCACCCCAATAAGTACCGAAACATATGCAAGTAAGATAATGCAATTATTGTCACTCACAGCAGTCCTGAGCAATGCAAGTAATCAAGGAACATGCATCAGTAGTTGCCCAGTTTCAGCAGTGTCTTTCATTCGTTCCAAACATACAATTAAGTAATCAAGGAACACGCAGCAGCACATGTTTCCATACAAGTCAGTAACAATCACCAATATGTACCGAAACATATGCAAGTAAGTAATGCAATCTGTCATTCATTGCGGTCTTGAGCAATGCAAGTAATCAAGGAACATGCTGCAGCAGTTGTCCAGTTTAAGCAGTGTCTATCATACGTTCCTCACATACAATTAAGTAGTCAAGGAACAATGAGCAGCAGATGTTTCCATACAAGTTAGTAACAATCACCAATAAGTACCGAAACATATGCAAGTAAGTAATGCAATCTGTCACTCATAGCGGTCCTGAGCAATGCAAGTAATCAAGGAACATGCTGCAGCAGTTGTCCAGTTTCAGCAGTGTCTTTCATTCGTTCCAAACATACAATTAAGTAATCAAGGAACACGCAGCAGCACATGTTTCCATACAAGTCAGTAACAATCACCAATATGTACCGAAACATATGCAAGTAAGTAATGCAATCTGTCACTCATAGCGGTCCTGAGCAATGCAAGTAATCAAGGAACATGCTGCAGCAGTTGTCCAGTTTCAGCAGTGTCTATCATACGTTCCTAACATACAATTAAGTAGTCAAGGAACAATGAGCAGCAGATGTTTCCATACAAGACAGTAACAATCACCAATAAGTACCGAAACATATGCAAGTAAGTAATGCAATCGGTCACTCACAGCGGTCGTGAGCAATGCAAGTAATCAAGGAATATGCAGCAGCAGTTGTCCAGTTTCAGCAGTGTCTATAATACGTTCCTAACATAGAATTAAGTAATCAAGAAAAAAGCAGCAGCAGATGTTTCCATAGAAGTCAATAATAATCACTAACAAGTACCGAAACATATGCAAGTAAGTAATGCAATCTCTCACTCACAGCAGTCCTGAGCAATGCAAGTAATCAAGGAACATGCATCAGTAGTTGTCCAGTTTCAGCAGTGTCTATCATACGTTCCTAACATACATTTAAGTAATCAAGAAACACGCAGCAGCAGATGTTTCCATACAAGTCAGTAACTATCACCAATATGTACCGAAACGTATGCAAGTAAGTAATGCAATCGGTCACTCACAGCGGTCGTGAGCAATGCAGGTAATCAAGGAATATGCAGCAGCAGTTGTCCAGTTTCAGCAGTATCTATCATACGTTCCTAACATACAATTAAGTAATCAAGAAACTAGCACCGGCAGATGTTTCCATACAAGTCAATAATAATCACCAATAAGTACCGAAACATATGCAAGTAAGTAATGCAACATGTCACTCACAGCAGTCGTGAGCAATGCAAGTAATCAAGGAACATGCATCAGTAGTTGTCCAGTTTCAGCAGTGTCTATCATTTGTTCCAAACATACAATTAAGTAATCAAGGAACACGCAGCAGCACATGTTTCCATACAAGTCAGTAACAATCACCAATATGTACCGAAACATATGCAAGTAAGTAATGCAATCTGTCACTCATTACGGTCCTGAGCAATGGAAGTAATCCAAGAACATGTGCCAGCAGTTGTCCCCAGTTTCAGCAAGACTGTCTTGTCATACGTTTCCTAACATACAATTAAAGTAAGTCAAGGAAAACAATGAGCAGCAATGTTCCATACAAGTTAGTAACAATCACCAATAAGTACCGAAACAATATGCAAGTAGAGTAATGCAATCTGTCACTCATAGCGGTCCTGAGCAATGCAAGTTAATCAAGGAAAGCATGCTGCAGCAGTTGTCCGAGTTTCAGCAGTGTCTATCATACGTTCACTAACATAACAATTAAAGTAGTCAAGGAAACACATGAGCAGCAAGATGGTTTCATACAAAGGAACAGTACAATCACAAATAAGTACCGAAACATATACAAGTAATTAATGCAATCTGTCACTCACAGCGGTCGTGAGCAATGCAAGTAATCAAGGAATATGCAGCAGCAGTTGTCCAGTTTCAGCAGTGTCTATCATACGTTCCTAACATACAATTAAGTAATCAAGAAACTAGCACCAGCAGATGTTTCCATACAAGTCAATAATAATCACCAATAAGTACCGAAACATATGCAAGTAAGTAATGCAATATGTCACTCACAGCAGTCCTAAGCAATGCAAGTAATCAAGGAACATGCATCAGTAGTTGTCCAGTTTCAGCAGTGTCTTTCATTCGTTCCAAACATACAATTAAGTAATCAAGGAACACGCAGCAGCACATGTTTCCATACTAGTCAGCAACAATCACCAATATGTACCGAAACATATGCAAGTAAGTAATGCAATCTGTCACTCATAGCGGTCCTGAGCAATGCAAGTAATCAAGGAACATGCTGCAGAAGTTGTCCAGTTTCAGCATTGTCTATCATACGTTCCTAACATACAATTAAGTAGTCAAGGAACAATGAGCAGCAGATGTTTCCATACAAGACAGTAACAATCACCAATAAGTACCGAAACATATGCAAGTAAGTAATGCAATCGGTCACTCACAGCGGTCGTGAGCAATGCAAGTAATCAAGGAATATGCAGCAGCAGTTGTCCAGGTTCAGCAGTGTCTATAATACGTTCCTAACATAGAATTAAGTAATCAAGAAAAAAGCAGCAGCAGATGTTTCCATACAAGTCAATAATAATCACTAATAAGTACCGAAACATATGCAAGTAAGTAATGCAATCTCTCACTCACAGCAGTCCTGAGCAATGCAAGTAATCAAGGAACATGCATCAGTAGTTGTCCAGTTTCAGCAGTGTCTATCATACGTTCCTAACATACATTTAAGTAATTAAGGAACACGCAGCAGCAGATGTTTCCATACAAGTCAGTAACTATCACCAATATGTACCGAAACGTATGCAAGTAAGTAATGCAATCGGTCACTCACAGCGGTCGTGAGCAATGCAGGTAATCAAGGAATATGCAGCATCAGTTGTCCAATTTCAGCAGTGTCTATCATACGTTCCTAACATACAATTAAGTAATCAAGAAACTAGCACCGGCAGATGTTTCCATACAAGTTAATAATAATCACCAATAAGTACCGAAACATATGCAAGTAAGTAATGCAACATGTCACTCACAGCAGTCGTGAGAAATGCAAGTAATCAAGGAACATGCATCAGTAGTTGTCCAGTTTCAGCAGTGTCTATCATTTGTTCCAAACATACAATTAAGTAATCAAGGAACACGCAGCAGCACATGTTTCCATACAAGTCAGTAACAATCACCAATATGTACCGAAACAAATGCAAGTAAGTAATGCAATCTGTCACTCATTACGGTCCTGAGCAATGGAAGTAATCAAGGAACATGCTGCAGCAGTTGTCCAGTTTCAGCAGTGTCTGTCATACGTTCCTAACATACAATTAAGTAGTCAAGGAACAATGAGCAGCAGATGTTTCCATACAAGTTAGTAACAATCACCAATAAGTACCGAAACATATGCAAG
>JAANYP010001805.1:43472-72371 GCA_020465985.1 Centrapalus pauciflorus
CAAGTGATTAACAAGGCTTATTAGAAAATTCAACTCAATTTGAATCAAATTCATCGGTGCGATGAATCGGGAAATCAATTAATCCGATCAATTTACGATATGAGGGATTAATTCAACTAAGTACATAATTAAATCATGATTAGTGACACTAATCATACACTAATACAATTACTTAACCTTAATTATGCAAGGCTAAAACAACAATTACTTAACCTTAATTATGCAAGGCTAAAACAAGTCATTAAAACAATGCATCCAAAAGTATTTATTAATTTACAAGAAAAGGGAAATACAAGAATACATTTCTAAATACTTTTATACAAAAAAAAAAAAATGAAAATACCTCAAAAATACATCATATAGGCCGGCCACATACAAGGACAAAAGGACCAAAAGTTTGTATTTTTTTACTCAACATTTCAACATCAAATCCTCCTCTTTCCTTTCATCCAAGATTTTACAACTCCTTTCATCATTTCACCACCTTTTTCTCCTCTATAAATAGAACCACCACTTTACTTCATTCTTCACATCTTGCAAACACAAAAACCTCTCTTTCTCTCCCTCTAGAACCGGCCTCAAGCCCTCAAGAACACACAAGTGTTCTTTCAAAGTGTTCTTCATATTTTTGAAGTGTTCTTGGTGAAATTTTTGAAGATCCAACTTTCTACTCATCTTCATTCTTCTAAAAACATCAAAGTAAGTAAATACTAACCTATTACATCTTATATTTACATTTATATAAGTCTTGCATAATATATATAATCACCTACAACAACAAGTTTCATAAAAACTCAAGTTTATAAGTTTCTAGTTGTTATTTTTAAGTTGTTTCTTTAAATATGTTTATGAATATGTAAACACATTATAAAAGTGTTAATATTATGAAAACATATGATATATATATATGTGTTTTTTTATAAGTATTATGGCTTCTATACAAGTAGTCTTTGAATAAACAACAAGAATCATAAGTTGTTGTAAGTTTATAAACTACGGATTTTCGGCAGAAAACTTATATCGACTTTGAAAAATCATAACTAATTCATAACTCAACGAAAAGAGTTGATTCTTGTCTCAAAAGTTAGATCTATGTCTTAACTATAGATCTGTAATTTTTCATAATTTATTTTGGAGTTTAAGACCTCCAGAAATCATTTGGGAAAACGAAAGTTTGACAGCTCAAAAATGGCTAACATAGCGTTTTTAACGAGCTTTTTCACCAACCTAAACAACTCGAAAAATGGTCATTCTTGATTCTAAAAATCCTTTGTATATAGTAGTTTAATGTCCTAGAAAACCAAAGTCTAAAACATTTTGGAGCTTGGTCAAAAACAGCCTCAAAGTAGGCCGAAAAACCTCCGAAAAAGCTGGAAAATTATATATATATAAACTTGACGTTTTAAGCAAATCTTATTTATAAACATGTAATGTTGGGTGATTTAAGACATAAAAATCTATAAATATACATACTATCATATATTAGTGATATTAAGTCCTTATTATCATTTAGGACTCGGTTAAACACCTCCGGTTTCACCACCCATCAAACAACGCACATTTGCATCTTTGCGCATAGTTTTGCCATCACAAGTTCGGTGAGTTCTCATAGCCCCTATTTTTCACTATCTATTGGGGTGGAAATACATGCACTGTTTTTATATGGACATCAAAACTGTTTATTTCTTATATGTATTACATGTTCGGATTCCATCAGCCCTTATATCATGAACCGTTAATTGCATTTATTTGTAAGCGCATTATATTGTGGATAGATCTATTGGGAGTCATGTCCCCCATTCGTGTTAGCTCGGTTCGGCTAACAGCGAGTGCATATATATTCAACACACGGTATTACGTATGGGAATACTGCACAGGGCAAACTCATTCTAATTAAGCTTCGGTTGCATGATGGTTTATGTAATACATACACGGAATTTATGATTTTATAAATTCAACTCATCTGATAATGTCCATACAACTGGTCTTTTCGCGTAAACCTATGAGCTCACCAACAATTTTTGTTGACGTATTTTAGCATGTATTTTCAGGTAATTAAGGCAAGTATGCCTTCAGAAGTAACCACTTTCAGGCTTCCGCACTTAAGGAGTCGCATTCTTTTTCAAACCGTCGGAGATTTATTTGCATTATTTTGGATAATTTAATTATGTATTCCAATCTCTGTACCTTGCGAACTACTCTTTATTATTTACGGGTTATGTAAAACATTTCTACCTTTTAAAGTTATATCGATGTATTTTTGAAAACGTCCATATAGTGGTCGTTCATTATGATTATGGTTACGCTTCCGCACTCGTCACGCCTCGCTGCCAACCGGGGTAGCAGGGTGTGACAGATTGGTATCAGAGCCATAGTTATAGTGAACTAGGTTGCATTAGTATCCTAGACTATAACTGTACATAAGATTTACTGATTTTAGAAATATTTGGTAACTTATAACTAACTGAAAGACTATGCATGGACCTTGATAGCAGAAAACATGTCTCACCAAGAGATAATCATCTTGTCCGACTCAGAAGAGGAGTATACCCCAACTAGCCCATGCAATCCGGAAGTATTTTCTGAGGAGGACCCGACCGAGGAGGAAGACCCCTCGGAGGACGAGGACCCGATGGAGGAATCCGAGGAAGAACCCATGGAGGAAGAACCGATGGAGGAAGAGGATCCTTCACCACCGACGGCCCCTGCTCGCGTCCCGTATCACCCGGCCGAACCATCCTATAAGCCGTATAGGCCTTATCCTAACGGCCCAAAGATGTTGTACACACCCCGGAAACAGGTAAACATACCAAGAAGGGAGTCTATTCCTGTTCCGACTCCCCAACCCAATCCCCCGACACCACACCGACGGGTAGACGCCCGAAGATGGACTTGGATACCGGAGACCCTCCGCGAATGGAGGCAGATGGAGGGAGTTCCTCCAAACTTCGAGATCGGAGGACCATCCTCCGCACCTGTCTCATCGCTCACTCAAGAGCCCGCCGATCAGACCATACCACTTTTGATCGCAAGGTCTACCAGGCATGACCACCAGATCCGGTCACTTAACCTGGATATCGGGGAGATGACCGCTCATTTAGAGCGGGAGGAGTTGCAAAACTCCAACATATATTGGGCCAACCAGCACGCCCTTGCTATACAGCAGGACGGACTGAATGAGCTCCGGCAGCAACTAGCCGAGAGCCAAGCCCGGATCGAGGAGCTGACTCAGCGCCTCAACGCAATGGAAAAGGGAGAGACCCCCGATCACTCCCACAGTTAGTGCACTTCTGTCTATCTTTGTAATGGTAGGAAAATATCATGTAATAGCATAAGATAAGATTTTCGGGTAATAACCCGCCCCTAATGTAAGGAAATTTCGAATGATTAATGAATGAAAATAGCAAGTTATTTATGAAACTATGTTTGATGATTATAGTATTGTGCTTTGAGGGAAATTTATCTCTTTAAGATTCAACTTCTTACACTATGCTTTTTCTTTAAAATTTTAAGATAATGCCGCCAAAACGAGCAATGAGCGCTGCTGACATTGAAGAGCTAGTCGCACAAAGAGTGGCTGCCGCTATAGCCACGTATGAGGCAAATAGGAATAGCTCAGCAAATGGAGATGGTGGTGCTAGCCGCACCACGGGAGGAACGGAAATCCATGCAAAGGGTTGTGGAATTAAAGGGTTTTTAAGTTGCAAACCCCGGTATTTCAACGGAACTGAAGGAGCCGTTGGATTGATACGATGGTTTGAGAAGTTAGAATCGGTCTTTCGCGTCAGCGGGTGTGCTGAGGGAGATAAGGTGAAGTTTGCTACTCACACTCTACACGATAGCGCCCTCACTTGGTGGAATTCCTATGTCCAGTCTGTAAGTATCGATGAAGCCTACCAGCTCACATGGTCCGCGTTAAAGCAAATGATGACGGACGAGTACTGTCCGAGGAACGAACTCCAGAAAATGGAATCAGAGTTCTGGAACCTGTCGATGAAGGGAACAGATGTGATGGGGTACACCAACCGATTTCATGAGCTAAGCATTCTGTGCCCTCAAATGGTGACCCCGGAGTACAAAAAGATTGAATGTTACATTTGGGGACTTGCTCCTCAAATTCAAGGTAACGTGACTGCCTCAAACCCATCCACCCTGCAGGATGCCATCAGGATGGCCAATAATCTTATGGACCAAGTAGTCCGGAGGAATGAAGCCAAGGCCGGGGAGAACAAAAGGAAGTGGGAAGACAAGACGGGGAAGAATGCGGGTTCACAATCCAAAAAGCCCGAGACCATTAAGGCTTACGCAGCTGGAACTGAGCCAAGAAGAGGTTATACCGGTACCAAGCCTTTCTGCACTAAATGCACCTTCCATCACAACCAGGGTCCCTGTCCAACCCACTGTGAGAAATGCAAACGTTTGGGGCATATGGCCAAGGACTGTAAGACAGGAGCCCCGGGAACCAGTGGTAACAATCAAAAAGGCTGCTTTGTATGTGGAGTTACTGGGCACTTCAAGAGTGAGTTCCCGAAACTGAGGAATGGTGGAGGAGCTCAGGGGAGAGCTTTTGTGTTGGGAGCAGGTGACGCTCGTCAAGATCCCCACGTGGTATCAGGTACGTTTTTATTAAACGACATTTATGCTTACGTACTCTTTGATACTGGGGCTGATAGGAGCTTTATATCTGATAAGTTTAGTAAGCAATTGAATGCCGCTCCTTTTCCCTTAGACAACTCTTATACTATAGAACTGGCTGACGGTATAATAATAGAGGCAAGTAGTATCATTAAGGAATGCACACTGAAGCTGGCAGATCATCCCTTTAAAATAGACTTGATGCCTATAGAACTCGGAAGTTTCGACGTAGTAGTTGGTATGGATTGGTTGTCACACAATCATGCCGAGATTTTGTGTGGTAAGAAAGCGGTACGGATACCACTCCACAAGAAGAAGTTCCTAACAGTCCAAGGAGAAAGAAAGAACCGACAGTTGAATGTCATATCCGGCCTAAGAACATTAAAGTGCCTTAGGAGAGGTTGTCGTGCAGTACTGGTGCAAATTGTAGAAAAAGAGGCGGAGGAGAAGCCACTTGAGGATATTCCAGTGGTTTGTGACTATCCGAAGGTCTTCCCGGAAGATTTGCATGGACTTCCGCCAACTAGACAAGTAGAGTTCCAAATCGATTTGGTGCCGGGAGCTGCACCGATCGCAAGAGCCCCATATAGACTCGCCCCTTCTGAGATGCAAGAGCTATCCAATCAATTACGAGAGTTGATGGATAAAGGATTCATTCGACCAAGTTCCTCACCTTGGGGAGCTCCGGTCTTGTTCGTGAAAAAGAAAGACGGATCCTTCAGAATGTGCATAGACTACCGAGAGCTAAACAAGTTAACGGTAAAGAACCGCTACCCTCTCCCCAGAATTGATGACCTGTTTGACCAACTACAAGGATCTAGCTTCTACTCTAAGATTGATTTGCGATCCGGGTATCATCAAGTAAAGGTTCGGGAAGAAGACATACCCAAGACAGCATTCAGAACTCGTTATGGACATTACGAATTCCAGGTAATGCCATTCGGTTTGACTAACGCACCAGCCGTATTCATGGACCTCATGAATCGTGTGTGTAAACCGTATCTGGACAAATTTGTGATAGTGTTCATAGACGATATTCTCATCTATTCCAAAAATAAGGAAGAACATGAACAGCATCTCAAGTTGATCTTGGAGTTGCTAGAAAAGGAACAGTTATACGCCAAATTTTCAAAATGTGAATTTTGGTTGCGAGAAGTTAAATTCCTTTGACATGTGATCAACAGCCAGGGAATCCAAGTTGATCCATCAAAAATCGAGGCCATAAAGAACTGGGCGACTCCTAGAACCCCCACGGAAATCCGCCAATTTCTAGGACTTGCCGGTTATTATAGGCTATTTATCGAAAACTTCTCAAAGATAGCGGGTTCCTTAACGGAATTGACTCGAAAGGATGTGAAGTATATCTGGGGTGAAGAGCAAGAAAAGGCGTTTCAGCAGTTAAAGCAAAGGTTGTGTAGTGCACCAATTCTGTCCTTACCTGAAGGGACTGAAAATTTTGTGGTCTACTGTGATGCCTCACACAATGGATTAGGTTGTGTGCTCATGCAAAGGGATAGAGTCATTGCTTACGCATCACGGCAGCTCAAAATTCACGAGGTGAATTATACGACTCATGACTTGGAGCTTGGAGCAGTGGTGTTTGCTCTTAAAATATGGAGGCACTACCTGTATGGAACTAAATGCACAGTATTCACAGACCATAAGAGCCTTCAGCATATTCTGAACCAGAAAGAGTTAAACATGAGGCAACGTCGTTGGGTTGAACTACTTATTGACTATGACTGCGAAATTCTTTATCATCCGGGGAAGGCGAATGTCGTAGCTGATGCCCTGAGCCGAAAGGAACGGGTTAAACCCGTGAGAGTCCGAGCTTTGGTCATGACTATACAGTCAAACCTAAACTCTCAAGTCCGCGAGGCACAAGAAGAAGCAGTCAAGGAGGGTAATATACTGGATGAAGCCTTGAGAGGGATGGATAAGCAGTTTGAAATCAAGCCGGATGGATGTCGACACTTCATGGGTAGAATTTGGTTACCAAAATTCGGAGGAGCAAGAAAGCTGGTCATGGATGAAGGGCATAAGACAAGATATGCTATTCATCCAGGGACAGATAAAATGTATCACGACTTGAAAGGAATGTACTGGTGGCCAAATATGAAGGCTGACATTGCTACCTACGTCAGCAAGTGCTTAACATGTTTGAAGGTTAAAGCTGAGCACCAAAAACCATCAGGATTGCTAGTTCAACCAGAAATACCCCAGTGGAAGTGGGAAAACATTACCATGGATTTCATCACCAAGTTGCCAAAGACGTCTGGAGGTTATGACACTATTTGGGTGATTGTGGATCGGCTTACCAAAACCGCACATTTCCTGCCCATTAAGGAGACTGATAAGATGGATAAGTTAACACGAATCTATCTTAAAAAAGTCGTCTCAAGGCATGGAGTGCCAGTATCAATTATATCAGACAGAGACAGCCGGTTCACATCAAGATTTTGGCAGTCATTGCAAGGAGCACTGGGTACACGCCTAGATATGAGCACAGCCTATCACCCACAAACGGATGGTCAGAGTGAAAGGACGATTCAGACGCTGGAAGACATGTTAAGGGCATGTGTCATCGATTTTGGCAAAAGTTGGGACAGACACCTGCCATTAGTCGAGTTTTCCTATAACAACAGCTATCACTCAAGCATTAAGACCGCCCCATTCGAGGCACTCTACGGGCGAAAGTGTCGATCACCTCTTTGTTGGGCTGAAGTAGGAGATAGTCAGATTACTGGACCGGAAATCATCCAGGAGACTACAGAAAAGATAGCCCAGATTCGTAACCGGTTAAAAATCGCGCGGGATCGGCAGAAAAGTTATGCAGACATTCGACGGAAGGATTTGGAGTTCCAAGAGGGAGATCAAGTAATGTTAAAAGTCTCGCCTAGGAAAGGCGTAATCCGTTTTGGGAAACGAGGAAAACTCAATCCTCGTTATATCGGACCATTCAAGATCACCAAAAGAATTGGCCCGGTAGCTTACCGACTCGACCTGCCCCCAGAGCTTAGTAATGTTCATAACACCTTCCACGTGTCCAATCTTATGAAGTGTCTGGCTGATGAATCACTCGTTATACCCATGGACGAGCTGGAGTTAGACGATAAGTTAAATTTCATTGAGCAACCTGTAGAAATAATGGACCGAGAAGTCAAGAAACTAAAGCACAGTCGGATCCCGATAATAAAAGTCAGATGGAACTCTAAGCGAGGTCCTGAGTTTACATGGGAACGAGAAGATCAGTTCCGGGAAAAATACCCTCACCTGTTCTCGGATACTCAAGCAGTGGAGAACACGAGCTAATTTCGGGACGAAATTCCCTTAACAGGGGGAGACTGTAACATCCGGCCCTAAACCAGGTTAGCAACAAAACCCTAATCTACATTTAATAGTCAATTATAGCCTAATCATTGGTCATTAGAAATTAATCAAGTGATTAACAAGGCTTATTAGAAAATTCAACTCAATTAGAATCAAATTCATCGGTGCGATGAATCGGGAAATCAATTAATCCGATCAATTTACGATATAAAGGACTAATTCAACTAAGTACATAATTAAACTATGATTAGTGACACTAATCATACACTAATACAATTACTTAACATTAATTATGCAAGACTAAAAGAAATGATTAAAACAATGCATCCAAAAGTATTTATGAATTTACAAGAAAAGGGAAATACAAGAATACATTTCTAAATACTTTTATACAAAAAATAAATGAAAATACACCAAAAATACCTCCCTTAGGCCAGCCAATTGGAAGGACAAAAGGACCTTGAAATAATTTATTTTACTCAACATATCAAAATCAAATCCTCTTTATTTCAATTCATCCAAGATTTGCACTATTCTTCATCATTTCACTATCTTTTCAAGATCCAATTTTTCCTATAAATAGAGAACATTTCCATTCATTTTAAACACACCAAAACCCCTCTTTTCTCTCTTCAAAAACCGGCCATAAGCCCTCCCAAAGCCAAAAACCTTCAATTTTTGGTGTTCTTGAAGTATTTCAAGTGTTCTTCATATTTTGAAGTGTTCTTGGTGCAACTTTTGCAAGAGTTTCAACTTCTTCTCATTTGCATTCTTATAAAACATCAAAGTAAGTAAACACTAACTTATTTCATCTTATATTTATGTTTATATAACTGTTGCATAATATATATAATCACCTACAACAACAAGTTTCATAAAAACTCAAGTTTATAATTTTCTAGTTGTTATTTTTAAGTTGTTTCTTTAAATATGATTATGAACATGTAAACACATTATAAAAGTGTTAATATTATGAAAACATATGATATATATGTGTTTTTATAAGTATTATGGCTTTTATACAAGTAGTCTTTGAATAAACAACAAGAATCATAAGTTGTTGTAAGTTTATAAACTACGGATTTTCGGCAGAAAACTTATATCGACTTTGAAAAATCATAACTAATTCATAACTCAACGAAATAAGTTGATTCTTGTCTCAAAAGTTAGATCTATGTCTTAACTATAGATCTGTAATTTTTCATAATTTATTTTGGAGTTTAAGACCTCCAGAAATCATTTGGGAAAACGAAAGTTTGACAGCTCAAAAATGGCCAACATAGCGTTTTTAACGAGCTTTTTCACCAACCTAAACAACTCGAAAAATGGTCATTCTTGATTTTAAAAATCCTTTGTATATAGTAGTTTAATATCCTAGAAAACCAAAGTCTAAAACATTTTGGAGCTTGGTCAAAAACAGCCTCAAAGTAGGCCGAAAAACCTCCGAAAAAGCTGGAAAATTATATATATATAAACTTGACGTTTTAAGCAAATCTTATTTATAAACTTGTAATGTTGGGCGATTTAAGACATAAAAATCTATAAATATACCTATTATCATATATTAGTGATATTAAGTCCTTATTATCATTTAGGACTCGGTTAAACATCTCCGGTTTCATCACCCATCAAACAACGCAAACTTGCATTTTTGCACACATTTTGCCATCACAAGTTCGGTGAGTCTTCATAGCCCCTATTTTCACTATCTATTGGGGTGGAAATACATGCACTGTTTTCATATGGACATCAAAACTGTTTATTTCTTATATGTATTACATGTTCGGATTCCATCAGCCCTTATATCATGAACCGTTAATTGCATTTATTTGTAAGCGCGAGTATATTGTGGATAGATCTATTGGGAGTCATGTCCCCCATTCGTGTTAGCTCGGTTCGGCTAACAGCGAGTGCATATATATTCAACACACGGTATTACGTATGAGAATACTGCACAGGGCAAACTCATTCTAATTAAGCTTCGGTTGCATGATGGTTTATGTAATACATACACGGAATTTATGATTTTTTAAATTCAACTCATCTGATAATGTCCATACAACTGGTCTTTTCGCGTAAACCTATGAGCTCACCAACAATTTTCGTTGACGTATTTTAGCATGTATTTTCAGGTAATTAAGGCAAGTATGCCTTCAGAAGTAACCACTTTCAAGCTTCCGCACTTAAGGAGTCGCATTCTTTTTCAAACCGTCGGAGATTTATTTGCATTATTTTGGATAATTTAATTATGTATTCAAATCTTTGTACCTTGCGAACTACTCTTTATTATTTACGGGTTATGTAAAACATTTCTACCTTTTAAAGTTATATCGATGTATTTTTGAAAACGTCCATATAGTGGTCGTTCATTATGATTATGGTTACGCTTCCGCACTCGTCACGCCTCGCTGCCAACCGGGGTAGCAGGGTGTGACATCAAGACCCGTGTTTCAAATCAAGATGGTTTTTAGTCATATCAGACTAGAACTTGGACTTCATCTCAAGACGCTTCTACTCACATAAGAGTAGAACCCGATCTTCACTGAAATTGGATTTTGTTCTTTTCAGTACAGTACCCAAGCTTAAGGCTTTCAGTTCTTTCAAACTGAAACCCGAGCTTCCATGAAAAATGGCTTCTAATCACTTCAGATTAGAACCCGAGTCTAAAAGACAAATATTTCTGGAATTCCTGCCCTGAATTGAACTCTAAAGCTGCATTGATTTAGAGGGAGTTTTATTTTTATAATTTTTTGCACCTACTAACTTTGTGTGCTTATTTCTAGGGGGAGTTTCAGACATTCTTTGACGTTGACATTTTTTCAAAAACTGTGTGATTTTTCACGAAAATATTTGATTCACACATAAAAAGAAGTTTTGAGCTGAAAAGAAATATTTGTTTGATTCTCTGAATATATCATTGAGATTAATTGATCTAATCTCTTTGATTTTCATAATATCATTTCTTCTGAGATTCTCTTTGTTATAACTATTCTAATTCATACTGGATTCTCCCATTATCTCCCATGTGCTAATTCTTTCAAGAAAATCTGATTCTTTTCATATCATATATCAGATTTTCCATTTTATTATGATATCTCCCAAAATTATCTGAATATCATCTCCAATATCATATAAGTTGGATTTCATCATATCTCATGACCTTTTAAAGCTGAAAATCTTTCTGCTGACTCCGATTATGCACCAATCTGAGTGATAGGCATAAATATTGCTTCTATGGTCTAACCAGAACCGGAAGACCTACCCTAGAAGCAAACCATCTATAGATTGTGCGGGTGAGGGTTCTTTAGGTTTATTAGTTGAGAAGTGTCAGTTATCACGGGATACTGACAGGGTCAAGCAAAGTTATAATGTAAATGAGAGGGATATATTGAAAGGAGATGGTGGTGCATCAGATCATGCTTTTGTTATAACGCTGACTGAATTTTTTTCTCAAAAGTGAGCCGGAGGGAGCTTAGTTGAAAAATGCTGAGATCTGAGGGTTGAGAAAGGATTCGAAGAAAAGATAATCCTACCTACACTATGTCGGCTGGGTAATCCACATACTCTATCAAGCCCTAGTCGACTTGATAACGTCATGGACCCAGTGACGCATGCACTTAACCCCACCAATCACTCAGTTATCTCTCAAAAGATTTCTGTTTCAATAATCACGGAGATATTGCTCATTTCTATCGATATATCATTTGGATATTATTGATATTGAAACAAGGAAGACATTTGCTCCGGTCTCCCACTTCATTTGATGCACATTGTGTCTAGAGTTGATTATATACACTTTTAGGACACATCGAGTCTAACAGTCCGCGTGACTATAAACTGCTAGTCCAAAGTGACTAAGATGAAACAAATAAGAGTGATTCTTTCATGATAAAGGATTTCACGATGAATATTTGGAAATCCTACCAGTGTTAACATCACGCCAGCGCTGAAAGTAGGTCACATAGATATCGTCTATTGTGCAAACAGGAATGCTATGTGGACCTGGACTCGTTATTTCACAATTGAATTTGTTTCATTTTCCTCAAGTCAAGTTGAAAAGCTTCGAATTTTTTTTGTAAAGAAAATGAAATTTTTTGAGGGGGAGTGAGATAGATTTGTGTAGTATAGGGGAGAGGATATCAATTTGAGGGGGAGAATATCAATTTGTAATATGTTTGAAATTGTAATTGTTGTTCTATTTCATCTACTGTAAATTCATTGCATTAATATCTCTGAAGATTTTGCATGATGTTCATATTTCTTATGATCATCATGAGGGGGAGAAAAGCTAGAATTCGGAGACAACTATTGAGTAGATTGAAGTCAATTAAAGACAATTACTACATCATCTCAAGACAATTGATCAAGGGAGAGAATCGAAAGCTATTCACGATTCGAGGGGGAGTGTGCTTTCAAGAAAACAGAAGATCAGAGAAGAAGAGATGTGAAGATCAAAGAGAGACAAATAAAGAAGAAGATTGTATCAGAAGATTCAGAGATCATAGTAAATAAGAAGATTCGAGAAAAGAATCAACCTGAACAGAGAACTTTAATTGAAAATTGTTTTCATCTCTAAGGGGAGATTGTTGGGTACAATTCATAATAGAGTTGAAGACAATTAATTTGTAAAAGTTCAGGAAATTGTAAATACTCAATAGTTATAATTGAGTATAAATATGTGTGAGTGTGTACTGTTAGTGTATGATTGGAAAATAGAAAGATACGGATCTGATTTAGAGAGAAAGAAAAAGATTGCTTTGTAAGAAAGCCGAAAACTCAATGTAATATTTTCTCTCTTAATCATTCAATAGATTGTGTATAATTGTTGTTCATATGAATTGTTTAATGTTGAATGAATTGCATGAAATGCGAATTCACAATCTTTGACCACAAACCCTCTTAGGTAAGCTCCTAAGGTTTCATCATCTCCCATTGGTTCAAGGGTCTGTTGGTCTAGGATCTCGTCTTGTTCTTCTGCCAATTTTCTGGCCAATTCAACATCATGAGCAACTTGGGCTTCTTTTGAAACAAATTTAATCTTTGGAGGCTCAATCAAAATGCCCTTTCCCATGTCTGTGGAGGTTGATACTGTGGCTTGGACTGCTAGGGCAGGAGCTTGAGGACCTTCTCTGATGACCACTCCACTTGTTTAGATGGGAACAGCTTGAGCTTCTAGACTAACAGCTTGAGAAACTGTTGGGACTGTTAGCCTAGAAACTGAAGTTGTTGTTGGTGACGTTTAAGCTGTTTGGACTGGATGAGGATCTCCTGATTCTCCCCTTTTTGGAAACATTGGTTTGTCCGGGGGGACCAAAAACCTTTGCAAGCAGGGATCGAACCATCTTCTCGAGCTGGATGATCTTGTTTCCACACAAAGTGAAACCAGGATGAAACCGATCAAGGCGCTATTGTTGGGCTGCTGTGAGTTGTTACAAAGCTGTGATTTGAGAATCCTGTGCAGCAATAATGGACTTCTAATGTTCCAAAATGGCTGCATCAGGTTTTAGCTGTTGATCCGTCAAATCCATAAGTTGCAGACTAGCCTCAAGATCTTCAAATGATAGTGGGATTTGAGGTCTATCACTGGCATGAATTCCAGAATTAAAAACATCTGGGCCACTTTGTTCTTGGTACTGGGGACTTCCAGAAGGTCCTTGCACGCCCTCTGTTGCGATGGGTGTGGTCTTAGAGATGTTGATACTGTCATGTGCCTCTTGTGTAGAGACATCCGTAGTACCAGCGACAAATCCCATATGAACATCCTCTGATGGGATGTTCACCTCCAAGTTGAGGGTGGGATTATCCTCAACCAGTTCGTTTAGGGCTTAGACACTACTGAATAATATGTACAAGATATTTCCATTTAGGACCAAAATGTGCTTTGTAGAAGGTAAAAGAATCAGTAGGGCCCCTATACCCAATTTCAAAAAGACCTTCGTGTAAAGCAATATGAGAGAGATCAGATATACCTGTGGCATCTTGAAGATGCAGATGTTGGCGTATAGTCTCCTCAGTGATGGTAATGGGGTTACCATCAATGATTGATACAAAAGAAGTGACTCCATTAATGGTATTGACGGTGGCTGATTTCCAAAACTGCTCTTTATGTGAGACGTATATGGTGGGATTGACAGTTAGAGCATAATGGATATGGGAACCACGAAGAAAATCCATCATGCACAGGAATGTTGGAGTTCAGTGTGTTTGAGAGAGTAGGGAAGACAGTTATGTTCTTTGACAAACTCCATTAGAGATCACAACGGGGATTTAGGGTTTCGAACGACTGTGAGAGAATCGCACAGAGAGAGAAGATGAAAAGATTGTGGAAGATATTTTGCAACTGGTAGTTGCAATCGAACGAAACTGGGGCTTTAAAGGTTTTGGCTTTTTAAAAATATCTAGTCCCGCGCACAATCTTATGAAAAAAGACTGAATTACCCTGCACACTTGACAGACCAAGTGAGACAACTAACAGTCCGAGAAAACGAACTAGCAGCTTGAGAATAGTCTCAAGCTGTTTGTTGAAAATTAAGCATTTTCTAATGAAACAGTGTCTCCCCCTTAACTAAGCACATTGAATAAGTATCTTCCTCATGAAATAAGGGAGAATAATGAAGAACAAATTAATCCATATTTAGCATACCAGTATTTGATCATCTGTATGAATTTTGGTAACTTGAATTAATTTCTTCTCATTACAGTCCCTTATAAAATGGAATCTAATGTCTATGTGCTTGGTTTTGGGAAACTTCACTGGATTTTGTACAATGCTTATTGTACTTGAATTGTCAATATAAATAGGAGTAGATAGGAAGTTCATACCATAGTCTCTCAGTTGGTTCTGAATCCACATCACTTGGGAACAGCAGCTGGCAACTGCAACGTCATCTGCTTTAGTAGATTAGGTGGAAACAGTGGTCTGCTTTTTGCACTGCCAAGAGACCAGTCTTGCTCCTAGATATTGACATCCACCAGTTGTGGATTTTCTGTCTATGTTGCAACCTCCATAGTCACTATCAGAATAAGCTGTTAGGTCAAGAGGAGAGTCCTTAGGATACCATAGGCCCAATTTTGGTTGACCCTTGAGGTATCAAAAGATTCTCTTTACAGCAAACAGATGTGAATCCTTTCGAGCACATTAAAACCTGGCACAAACACAAACAACAAACATTTTATCAGGTCTAGAACATGTGAGATACATTAGGGAACCCATCAAGGATCTGTATAAATGAATATCCATATCCACTCCTTCTTTATCTGCATCAAGCTGCTTATGAGTGTCCATTGGTGTGCTGGCAACCTTGGTGTCCTTGTATCCAAACTTTTCCAGGATGTCATTCACATACTTTGATTGACTTATAAAAAGTCCAGTGGGTTTCTGCTTGATCTGCAATCCTAGAAAGAAAGTTAGTTCCCCCATTGAACTCGTTTGAAACTTATTTTGCACCAAAGTTTCAAACTCCTTGCACAGAATGTCATTTGTTGATCCAAAGATGATATCATCAACATAGATCTGAACTAGAAGAATCTCTGATTTGTTGGACTTTGTTAATAATGTCTTGTCCAGAGTACCTCTCTTGAATGCATTCTGTAGAAGATATGAAGACAAAGTGTCATACCATGCTCTTGGGGCTTGGTGGAGTCCATAGAGGGCTTTGTCTAACTTGTAGACTCTGTCTGGATACTTATAGTCCTCAAAATCCAGGGGGTTGACACAGATAAACCTCTTCTTTGATTGTACCATACAAGAATGCAGATTTCACATCCATTTGGTACACTTTGAACCCTTTGAAGCTGGCATAAGCTAGAAACAGTCTGATGGCTTCTATCCTTGCTACTGGAGCAAATACATCATCATAATCTATTCCTTCTTCTTGAGTATATCGTTGAGCTACCAACCTTTCTTTGTTCTTTATCACTACAACTCTCTCATCTTTCTTGTTTCTGAACACCCATCTTGTACCAATTGCCCTCTTACCTTTAGGCAAGTCAACTAGAGTCCATACATTCTGAATCTTGAATTGTAAAAGTTCTTCTTGCATTGCCTCAATACAAGATGGGTCTTTCAGTTCCTCAGATGCCTCCTTTGGCTCCAATTGTGACATGAAGCATGCATATTCAAAGGCAGCTAGACTGAATTCAGGGACTGCTTATTCAGCATCAGTGGACTCCTTGTGAATCATTGTCCTTGTCTGCACAAGAGTGCGTGGATCTCCCATTATCTGGTTGAGAGGATGATACTTGTGAACCTGAGTGTAGGTTCTCTTTCTATCTGAAATGAGCTTCCCAGATTTGTATCATCACCTTCAGCACCACTTGAGGATTCTGCTTCAGTAACAGTTTGATCAGAAGATGGGACTGTTTCCCTATTGGATGGAGCTGTTACTTCAAGGCTTTGGATTGGCACTTCAAACTCTGTATGTATGTCTTCTTGATCAATCAGGACCCCTGGAGGGTCACAAGAGAGAAGTGGCAGTACAGTGTACTCATCCCATGTAGCAGAATCTGCAATTGTTGGAAACTTTGTCCCAATAACTTGAATATTTGTGGTACCAGCATGAGAATTTGGGCTGACAGTTTCAACACTGTTTCCAATAGTTCCTGCAGAATACTCAACGAAGCTCAGAGAATTTGTTAGTGAATCTAAATCAAACAACCAATCAAGACCAGTGCCTTTGATATTTGTAGTGTTTTCATTAAACTCAACATTGGCACTCTCTTCAATGGTTTTAGACACACTGTTATACACCCTATAGGCTTTGCTTTGAATAGAGTAACCTACAAAGAATACTTCTTCAGCCTTTGTAACAACCTAGCTTTTGACTTGACTTTATTTTCTGCTTTTGACTCAATAATGTAATTTTATAACATTATTTGTATTGTAATTTTAATTAAGTAATGAAAATATTTAATTAAGATAAATTAAGTTAGTGATGATAAAATGAAGATAAATATGTATTTAAATGAAAATCAGATGTAGAGGGACCAATTGTGTCAATATTTGAAAGTCTTGAAATATAAAGACTCTAAGTCTTTATTTTCTTCATTTTTCATCATCTCATTACACAAAACCCTCTAACTCTCTCTCTAAAATCAGCTGGAAACTCAAAGAATCAGAAGAAGAATTCGTGAATCTAACAGAAGATTATCAAGAATCAGTAAAATTAAAGGTAATACAACTAAATTCTAAGTTTTAGTTTGTATTTTTAAGAATTTAAATGTACAAATTCGAATTTATAAATCTGTAAAAATTATGTTATGTGTTTGAAATGTTGGATTGAAATCATGTAATGAAACCCATAAACGATTTAGAAACAGAAATCGTAGCTTAAATCATCCAAAATCATCAAAAATCTGAGTTTTTATAAACTTTCATGTTCTTGAGAAAAATTCAACATTTTGAACAAATCTGGATGATTTAAAGTGTTTAAATATAGGGAAAACAGTGTAAAAACGTCCCAAAAATGATAATATAATCTCAGATTCAATTGCATGTGATTAAAATTTAAGTTTGGTGAATTTTTGGTAAAACCCGTAAGGGTCGACCTGCAAATCTGCAAGTGAACTCGGCGAGTTCCCAAGAACAACTTGAACATTTCTTCAAAAATTCATAAGTATCGGATCCGAATTCGGATGAAAACCGAAATTAGATTTGGACCGAAATTAAATTAGAACCGATCTCGGACGGACCCGAATTCGGATGGGTCAACATAATTCGGATGGTCCGAAATCCGGTTTAGGGTCCGTACTTCGGGCATGAACTCGGCGAGTTCTATGCTTTTCTTGTACAATTCGGATGAGGAAGTGGTTCAATCCAGATCAGCCTTGTCCAGATGTCCCAAATTAGGATGCTTCCAATTCGATCCATATTCGGTCCGAATCCGAATAAATTAATTCGGATAGGTCCGAATTCGGTTGCCAATTCGGGTGGCCCATTTTACATATTTTATATAAGAATTTAATATTTATGAATAAAGCAAGGTAATATATATAAATAAATATTTTTATATATATCTTTTGAGAATTTGATGATACAAAGAAAATTAACCAATTAATAATTAAATGAGTTATCAGTTATCAGAAACAGATTAGATAAAGATAAAGATCTAAAATGTTCTTGACAATGATGTAATATTATTCTGGACAGGTTCAGATAAATCTGAACAAATAATTAAAGATTGAAAAGGCAAAGCCAGAGTTCAGAAAGATTAAAGATAAATCCTGGGATAACTCAGGTGGTGGATTATAAATCTGCTTGATAAAGACCTACAGAAACTGTGAGTTATAGATATTCAGTTTTTCATGCTAGACTTCCGGTTGAGACATATTGTTGATGATATATTATTTGATATTCATACTTATTCAGCTGGATTGTGACCTGTGCACACCATGGTTCGGTGATGCCCTGTGGATCATGATAGCTAGTTGACTTATCATTTCGCCTGACATTGTATTTACATTTCAATTCATATATTGCTATGAAATTACTGCTATCATGACTTTGAATACTATGCTTTCCTCTTTGATTGCATCATTGACATATTGATTCAGCTTGTATGATTAGCCTTGTCGGTCTATTGTTCTAGACCATGCTACTTCACCAGTTCTATTGAACTTGGTATAGACACTCCGATGTTCCCCCATGAAGACCGCTGGTAGCTAGCCCAGCATAAGTGGATAGCTTCCACTAAAAGCGTGAGCGTGGGCTGAACATCATCCAATTCTATGAGTTCTATGTCTCAATCATGAGTGGCTGTAGCGGCAGTCCAGACATATCACGCTTGACCCATGATCCGCTTGATTAATGCATGTGAATCTGAAAATCTATATTCTCACTAAGCTTTGCTTACAGTTGCTATTTGACCTTTTTACAGGAAAAGATAAAGGAAAGTCACCTTCTGGACCTAGTTCTTAGGTCTTACAAGATCAAGATTGAAGTTTTCTATAGACCACTACTCAACAAACCCTTCGGTACTGATTGACAGATGATAATTGTGGTGTTCTGGGTAGACTTGATTTGATTGTATGATGACATGAATTAGATTAGTCTTGTACCCTTTATAAGTTTATTTTGAAAATTGTAATCTGAACTAAAATTGTATTAAACTTATCCTAATGTTTGTACTTGTAATCTGAAATTCCGCAACTTAAATTACTCTATCTTAGTTATGATTGATATCGTGTTGCATAATGTGGGACCTAGACTCTGAGGACTGCCCTGTAAGGGGAGGTCTTCACAGCCTTACTTTCAAACTTTCCTAACTGAGTTTTAGTATGTAGAATAGTGCATGAACATCCAAAAGGTTTTAGGAAGGCTACTAAGGGAATCCTGTGATGGAATAACTCATAGGGAGTTTTCCCTTGTGACTGAACAACTTGAACCCTATTTAGAACATAATAGACTGTATTTACTGCCTCTGCCCAGAAGGCCATTGACAGTTTGGAATCAGCTAGCATGGTTCTAGCAGCCTCTATTAAAGTTCTATTCTTCCTTTCCGCTACACCATTTTGTTGTGGTGTTCTAGGTGCACTATATTGCCTTGCAATGCCATTAGACTCACAGAAACTATTTAGGATATGATGATCACCTTAACTTTTAAATTTGATTGGATTTCAATCTTAAGAATAAAGGATTTGACTAGCTCAGCAGTTTCATCCTTTGTCCTAAGAAAGGAAACCCATGTAAACCTGGTGAAATCATCAACAATGACTAAACAGTAAGCTCTTTTATTCAAACTCAAAACAGATTAAGAGCAGATGAGATTGAATTTACTTCTTTGGGCTTATGAAAAGTTTTGTGTTTCTTGCCTTTGAGACATGCTACACAATGATCATCACATATGAACTCCTTTTGTGGTAAACCTCTGACCAATTTCTTTTTGACTAAAACATTCATAGATTTGAAGTTCATGTGACACATCCTTTTGTGCCAAAGAGCAGATTCATTTGATGATGCTTTGGATATCAAACAGCTTAATGTATTTGATTTGGATAAAAGATCTGTGTCAAAACAGTAGACATTGTCCTTTCTTGGTGTTCTGAGTAATACAAGATTTTCAGGTATTTTAAAATCTTTTGAAAGGACAATGCACTCAGAGTCTGTGAATAAAACAATATTTTGTTTGTCACAAATTTGAGACACACTTAGTAAATTGTACTTCAACAGTTCAACATACAAAACATCATTGAAGATCATATTACCTACTTTGACAGTACCCTTACCTGTTACCTTACCTCCCTTGGAATTTCCACCAAATGAAACAAACCCTCCTTCAAAGCTTTTGAAATTGGACAAGCATTCAGAGTTGCGTGTCATGTGCCTAGATCATCTACTGTCCATATACCATCTTGTCTTAAGTTGGGTCCTGTGGTTGCCCTGGACACAGAAAAAGCTTAGTTATGACATGACATAACTAAATATTGTTTGTGTCTTTTTAAACTTAGTGAGATCCACTGGTGGATTCTGTGAAGAGTATTTAGTTATGACATGAGGTATCCAGATGTTCTTTCCAACCTTTTCTTTAACAGTCTCAGAAGATCCACTACCAGTTCCAGTTTTAGACTTAGCAGTTTGAACTGGGTTCTTAGTGCTGCAGCCTTAAAATTTGCACTACCAGTTCCAACTTTTGGCTTAACAGTTTGATCTGTGTTTGTGCCTTTAATACACCATACCTTTTTCATTTTGATTTAGATTTAGATTTTGCCGAAACTTGTTTTTGATGTATAGGCTATTTTTTGTTAACTTTTAAGTGCCTGTGGTCAACTGTCTTCTTTGGACCTGGTGTGACAGGTGTTTGGGCCTTTGAAACTTTTGAGTTTTGAACAATGACATGTTTTTGAACCACAGTCTGTTTTGTAACAGTTGGTTTATATAAATAGTGTCTGGCCAAATGATTTTTCCTGCCACAGTGGAAACATCTTTTGATTGTATTTATTGGAGAACCAGTTTTGTGTGACCATAACTGGTTCTTATTCCTTTGATTTCCCCTCACCTGCTGCTATGAGGGAAACTTTTGGACACCATGCTTTTGGCATGTGCATATTGGAACAGTCTTGCCTCTTTTACTAGCTTTTGAAGAAGATGCAATGTTACAGTTAGAAGGTACTGAAACATGTGGAGCATTATTGCATACACTCATCTTCTCTTTTCCTTTCACACTGTGGGTTTTGATGAAACTAGAAGTAGGAGGTCCTATAGGTTCACTCATTGTTTTGGAGTTTCTCTCATCTTCTTTACACTCACAGCGTTCATTTGGAATCAATTCTTCTTTAGATTCAGGCTTGTCCTCATGGATAGGATCTACAGATTTCATATTCTCATCTAATGGTTCATTCACAAGCCTATCAGCAACTTCACTCATAGGATAAATGTAATTATTGTTGTACAGGGGTGGAGTAGCTTTATATCCTATACCTTCCTTAGGATTGAGTTGAGATTTTACCATATCTTTAAATTGGACTTCCATTAGGTGTTCTAGCTTTTGATTGGCCAACTTGAAGCTACCCAAATCTATATTTATGGAGTATACTTTCTTGTTAGCTTCTAACACCTTCTGTTCAGTCTCATCTAGTTTCTTATTTAGGGTCTCTATTTTCTCATTCAGTTACTTTTTCTCCCACTCATGATACGTTCTATCATGTCTCATCTGAATCTCAATATCCTTATAGTCATTGATCTGTTTTTCAAGATCTTCTATAGCCTGCATATACTCATATCTCCTCTCTTCCATCTTAGCTAGAGTTTTGCACATGCTCTCATTATGATCTCTGTACTTTTTAACCATATTTTTGCATGTTTGTGAGCAGAGTTTGGCATTTACCTCAGATGGTAGTTCAGTGGAAGTGACAATTGATGTTTCTGACATAAGAGCTTGATTTTGAAACTCCTCTTCTGTCTGGTCACTCCAGTCAAACACATTGTCTTCTTGAGAAACAAGAGCTTGTGAGGATGATGTTTGACTGGTTTGCTGTGGTCTTGGTGGCTGCTGACCTTTTGATGTGCACTCTCTAGCAAAGTGGCCAAGTTTGTGGCACTAAAACCACTCAACCTTTGATTTATCAAAAGCTGGCTTGCCTTCTGATCTGGCTTGAAAGTTTGATATGCCAGTCTTTCTCAGAAATCTTTTGGCCCTCATATAGTCAACATAGCATGTTGCCACTTTAAGTCCATCTCTTCTAAATCATCTGGATGGATTTGTTCCAAATCTTCAGCATTAAGAGCAAACAGTCGATTACTTGCAACAAATGCTTCATAATGAACTTCAGAAGAGATACCATCAGCACCTGAAAAAAAAATCACAACAGTTTGATTTCAGTTAATGCTGATGACAGCAGAGCACTGTTGTAGGCTATGGATAGTTGTCATAATTTTGACTGATGGGGGTCCTGGTGGCAACTCCTTAGTTGCAGCACTCTTTCCCTTTAAGATTGAGAGAATGGAGGAATGTTGTTCCTTAGAGGCTTCCATGAGAGCTGTCAGGTCAGCCCGAGTGACAATGTCGGCTTCACGTAGAATAGTTGTTAACATCTCGGAGTTACCCATTGATGGCCTAATGCGAAGGGCGTTGATGTGGCCGCTACAGGACTTCCATCCTTCATCTCTGCATCACCAGCTGGGGATGCAGATCGGGATGTTGGTGAAGACGTTACAGAGACGTCTTTAGTATGCAGAGAAGTGATATGGGGTGTGGAGTGAGCAGTGATTGAAGGAGTGGCGGTCACCAGGGGCAACAGGTGACCTTGTTCAACATCTCCCCTCTCCGAGCGAGGGGGAGATGGCGTATGACCTTCATCCCCGTGGAATGAAACAGGATCCCGTTGAGGGGAACCTGAATGGCTAGGGGGGTTAGAGGGAGCTACTGGACTAGTAGCCTTATCTTGACTTGTCCGGCTTTCGGTTGATGGCCTCTCACCACCCGCTCCCTCCCTATCCACACTCAACTCCCACTCACCAGACCCCAAAATATTCTCATTATCTGCCTCATCTCCCTCTTCCTCACTCACAGTCTCCTCACTTTCAAAGGCGTAATTCATTTTGGGAAACGAGGAAAACTCAATCCTCGTTATATCAGATCATTCAAGATCACCAAAAGAATTGGCCCGGTAGCCTACCGACTCGATCCGCCCCCAGAGCTTAGTAATGTTCATAATACCTTCCATGTATCCAACCTTAAGAAGTTCCTAGCTGATGAAACACTCGTTATACCCATGGACGAGCTGGAGCTAGATGATAAATAGAACTTCATTGAACAACCCTTGGAAATAATGGACCCAGAAGTCAAGAAATTAAAGCACAGCCGAATCCCGATAATAAAAGTCAGATGGAACTCTAAACGAGGGCCTGAGTTTACATGGGAACGCGAAGATCAGTTCCGGGAAAAATGCCCTCATCTGTTCTCAAATACTCAAGCACTAGAGAACACGAGCTAATTTCGGGACGAAATTCCCTTAACAGGGTGAGACTGTAACATCCGACATTAAACCAGGTTAGCAACTATGACCTAATCAGTATTTACTAGCCAATTATAACCTTATCAGTGGTCATTAGCAATTAATCAAAGTGATTAACAATGTTCATAAGGAAATTCAACTCAATTAGAATCAAATTCATCAGTGCGATGAATCGGGAAATCAATTAATCCGATCGATTTACGATATGATGCATTAATTCAACTAAGTAAATAATTAAATTATGATTAGTGACACTAATCATACACTAATACACTTACTTAACATTAATTATGCAAGACTAAAAAAATTTAATAAACTAATGCATTCATAAGTATTTATGAATTTACAAAAAAAGGGAATTACAAGAATAGATTTTGAAATACATTTATACAAAAAAAATTTTTAAATACATCATAAATACCCTCTATAGGGCCGGCCATAGGAATGACAAAAGGACCTTGGATATATATATTTTTTTACTGAACATATCAAAATCAAATCCTTCTTCACCCTCCTCTTACAATTCACCAAAGATTTCACACTCAACCTTCAAATCCATCATCATTTCACCACCTTTATTCATCTATAAATAGAGGTTCAACTTCACTTCATTTTTCACACCTTAAAAAAATCACACTCTTCTTTCTCTCATTGAATCCGGCCACAAGGAGCTCAAGAACACAAAAATTCCAACTTTGTGTTCTTGCAACAAGTGTTTTTGGTTGAAAACTTTCAAGAATTTCAACTTCTACTTGATTTCATTCTTATGATACCCCAAAGTAAGTAAATACTAACTTATTTCATCATACATTTATTTTTATATAAGTCTTGCATGATATATATAATCACCAATAACAACAAGTTTCATAAAAACTCAAATTATAAATCAATAGCTTTTGTTTTTGAGTTGTTTTCTTCAAATGTTTTTATAAATATATAAACACATCATGTAAGTATAATGATTATGAAAAAAAATTATAAATGTGTTTTATAACTTTTATACAAGTAGTTTTTGAATAAACAACAAGAATCACAAGTTATTTCAAGTTTATGAAATACGGAATTTCGGAAGAAATGTTGCATCAACTTTGAAAAGTCATAACTAATTCATAACTTAACGAATAGAGTTGATTCTTGTCTCAAAGTTAGATCTATGTCTTAACTAAATATCTGGAAGTTTTCAAAATTTATTATGGAGTTTAGAACTCCCAGATAATGTTTGGGAACCCGAAAGTTTGACAGCCGAAAATATCTATGTATATATATGTATATACATATATATATATATATATATATATATATATATATATATATATATATATATATATATATATATATATATATATATATATATTTCACGTTTTAAATGGGTTTTATTTATAAACTTGTAATGTTGGGTGATTTAAGACATAAAAACCTTTATATATACATAGTATCATATATGGGAGATTATTAAGTCCCTTATATCATTTAGGGCTTGGTTAATCACATCAGGTTCATCCCCCATCAATCAACGCAAACTTGCATTTTACGCGCATATTTTGCCATGACACGCTCGGTGAGTCTTCATGTAAGGTATGCTCTCTACGGATCTTATCTTGACACGACACCTTCCAACGAGTGCGAAATCCTCGTTAGTGGCTTGACGGTAAGACCATGCACACCGAAACACAGAGACTAGCACGGTGATGGACGAACAACGGATCGTCCCAACACGGTAATTCTATCCACACGAAACTCTCCGAATACTTGCAAGTTCGAGATCGCCTTCTGCTTAAACTCTCTGAAAACTTCGAAAGTCTCTGCTTAAAGTCTGATAATTAATAGAATTAACCCTTAATTATACTGACAGGTTCAACTTTGTCTAGGGCAAATTCGAACTTGTCCTCCTAGACAAATTCGAATCTGACTTCAAACTTATGTTTGAACTTATCTTTGAACTTTATGTTTGAACTTATTGTAATACGTTACCCTAATTCAAACATACAAACAATCAATATCAAACATATATAATCAAACATATATATCAAACACTTGTTAATATTCAATATCAAGTAAATTGACTTACACAAAATGCTATCTATACTTAGACTGCTATCGTCACACAGGATGTACTAACAGACTCCCCATTAACGATAGCTTCTAACTATTTACATTTTGTCTAACTACTTGAACTATATAAACTATTACCTGCACATAAGCCTATATCGATACATACTCTAATTATCTTTTGGAACTTCCTAGCTTCAGACCTCCATCCTTCGTGAAAGAAGATAGGCTGATTGTGTAGCTATTTTTAGGTCATCCTTAGATAGATTTATTAGGTGCAATGGATCATACACTCGCAAAATTACTTTGTCTTCTGTATCTTCCATTATTGCTTCAGTAGTATCGTTATCTATGTACCACCACTTCATGTTACTGAGAACATATTGTGGCATAGACTTCATTGGCACCTTCTTCAAACACTTGACGGGCTTATACACCATTCTAGCCCATGGCCTTCCCGTATGTGGATCTATTCTTGTCTCATCTTCTACTCTCTTGCCTGATCTTGGCTTTAGCATTTCGAACTTTCCGGAACGACCCTCTTTTCTAATTATCTTCGCGATCACTTCAGCATAAGGGTCGTCACCAATATTGATCAATTCTTTCCAAGCTAATTCCTTCACTTCTACCTTCGGCAATGTGTTAAACACTTTGAGCGTTCGCTTAAGGTATTGAAGTCCATCTCTTCTCTTTAGTATAAATAGCTGCAGTTCTCTGTCGAAGAACCAGCTTAGAATTCCACCAGAGATTTTTAGATCCTGGCACTTTCATCTTCTTTTTCCTCTTCGGCTCTCCCTTCTTCTCTTCCTTTCTGAACCATAGATTTAGCAATTCAGCTCTTGTTGGTTCTTTCTCAGCTTCGTCCAACTCTGAGTCTTCTACAGATGCCAACTTAATCTCATCAATATCAATCACATTTTGATCATTCTGCACGTATAGTTCTGTGATAGGTTGTGAATTAATAATCACTTCATCAACGTTATCGTCTTCATCTTCCATGTCCTCATCATCAGATTTCCAATCTACTATGTCTTCAGGCACAAACTCCCCTTCTTCCAATTCTTCTACATCGTCTTCAAAATCAAAAACTATCTCGTCCTCTTCAATATCCATTAAAGCCTCAATCATTTCGCTTTATACAGACTTTGAAGAACTAGCTTCACCTCCTTCAACTTCAGACTGATTAGGCTCCCCCTGAACTTTCGCACGCTGAGCAGATGGAGAATCTTTTGGCACACTTTCTTTTCTAACTTCAGGATCATTGCCATCATCATCTTCTCTCCTTATCGCTTCACCTTCTCTGCAGCTTGTCTCCCCCTGAGCTTGAAGATTTTTCAACAACTGCTCAAGGAGGGACTTCATTGTCTTGATCTCAGAGGCTTGATCAGCAATAATTGATTTCAGTTCAATGTTCTCTTGATCAATTCTGGCGTTATGCGATTGAAGCTCATTAACTACTTTGGTATGCTGGAAGATTTGGACTGTCTGGAAATCTACTTTGCTCCTTAGCTCTGAAAATCGCTGGTTTTCAGTGAACGTGGATGATGTGGATGGAACGGATGTAATTGGAGATGGCGTGATTGATGGTTGAACAACAGGAATCTCAGGCTCTAGCTACTCTCTTTTCTGCCTCTCTTTCACTTACCACAATTCGTGATCCGTATCTACCTATACGTACAGATGGATCAACTTATTCTACTGCCACTTCTTCAACTTCTATCTCTTCAACTTCCTTAGACTCAGATTCTGAGGTGGTCACTGCTTTACGTTCTTCCTCAGGATGATATTCACTATATCTCTCATAAGATCATCGTAGTCAGCTGGAGGCTCCAAGATAGTATCAATAAGCTCAGTAGTAATATCTTCTTGTGCCTGAGAGCCATTTTCCCAAATTTCCTCTAGAGTTTCTACTCGAGGATCAATTTCTGGAGCCACGCTTGAAGGGCCCGTAGCGTCCAACGATGGACCTGCTGCCGATGATGGTTGGACTCTGCTTGACGAAGGCCTTGATGCCTGAGTCAGTCTTTCTGTAGCTCTTTGCCTCCTGCGAGGTTGCTGTGGAGGTCTTTGCTGTTGTTGCTCTGGCTGAGGTTGTGGCCCTTCACCAGCCCAGTTCTCCCCGGCTGGGGCTACATACTCTGGATCTACCACTGCACCAAATAGAGGTGCATCCAGTAGTCTAATCTGCTCAGCCCTATAGGTGTTATGTAACTGGCAATCGGCAAAAATACGCTTATCAATAACAGTCACACTTTGAATATCAGGCAGCTGAGGCAGATTGGGCAAAACGTGACGGATCAACATCATTACGAAACGCGGATACATCAAAAATCTCTCCCGCGCTTGAGCCGTGATCTGGTGCACGAACTCCGCAAAGAACATCTCCGAGTAACTGAAACTTTTATTATATACCAAGGCTATCATAGACGACTGCATCTTCGATACTCATTAATCAAAACCCGCCTTTTTAGGTGCAAAGCACACTATAATCACGTGCGCTAGGTACCTCCATTGGCCTATCAACCCGCTCTTCATATACGAAGCTTTAGCTATATCTAATCTATAACCCATTCGCAAAAAGGCCGCTTGCCTTATGTTCAACAAGAAATCGATTGGCCCTGCCTCTTGTTCCACTGTTCCGAGCTGCAAAACTCTACGAAGCATATCAGCAGAAAACACTAATGGCTGCCCGCCAACCGTTGTCTGTAAGACTGTTGGTGTCACCGTACAATCTACTTGTAAATGATCCCAAAACTGTCTAACATATGGCAATATGATTTGCACATTGTGCGATACTGCATACGAAACTCTGGAGTGTGCCAAAAACTCCACCATTGGTCTAAATGCCTGAGCATCAGGAAGTTCTTTGTCTGGAGATATAACCATATTATGCTTCTGAAAAAATGCTCTTTCACCCATATCTGCACATTTAAACAATAACATATATTAGAAGAGAAAAATAAAATTGAAACTTGTTTAATTTTAAATTTGTTTTATTTTGAACTTACGAAATCCAAAATCCAACACATTTGAATTTCTACAAGTTTGAATTCAAAATTATGCAAATATTTCGACTTTAATAGTAAATTCGAAGAATATGTTTGAATTTGACTGGAATTTGAGTTTGTTGACAGATTCGAATTTCCTGACAAATTCGAACATGATGAACATGTTCGAATTCGGTCACTTTCGAACACAACTCGATGATTTAAACCCCATTTGACTTATAAATTGGTATTATCTAGTCCTATTAGGTCCTAATCGAAGATATATGCCGTTTATTTGAAGTTTCACCGGTTAAAACTTGTGATTTTGAATCACAAAGTTTAAAACCCAAAAACTTCAAAAATTGGTCGATTTTTGCTATAAATGAGTCCTAGGCTACCAAAATCTTGTATAATACTTATGATTATACCTAGATTTGCTAGTAAAGTT
>JAANYP010001805.1:78790-128125 GCA_020465985.1 Centrapalus pauciflorus
TGTGAAGACCTCCCCTTACGGGGCAGTCCTCAGTGTCTAGGTCCCATAAATTGCAATACGATATCATCATAACTAAGATAGAGTAATTAACTTGCGAAATTTCATATTACAGTACAAACATTTAGGATAAGTTTAATACAGTTTTAGTATAGATTACAGTTTCAAATTAAACTTATAAAGGATACAAGGCTAATCTAATTCATGTCATCATACAATCAAATCAAATCTACCCAGACCACCACAATTATCATCTGCCAATCTGTACCGAAAGTTTGTTGAGTAGTGGCTATGGAAAACTTCAACTTGATTCTTGAAAGACCTAAGAACTAGGTCCAGCAGATGCTTTTCCCTTATCTTTTTTGTAAAAAGGTTAAACAACAACTATAAGCAATGCTTAGTGAGAATATAGATTTTCAGATTACATGCATTTTATCAAGCGGATCATGGGGTCTAGCGTGATATGTCTTGACTGCCGCTACAGCCACTCATGATTGAGACATAGTAGTCATAGAGTTGGATGATGTCCAGGCCACGCTCACGCTTTTAGTGGAAGCTATCCACTTATACTGGGCTAGCTACCAGCAATCATCGTGGGGGAGCATCAGAATAATCAATACCAAGTTCAATAGAACTGGTGACATAGCTAGGTCTAGAACAATAGACCGACAAGGCTAATCATGCTAAGCTGAATCAATATATATCAAAGATGCGAGCAATAATGAAAGCATAAATAATCAAGGTCATGATAGCAATCTCAACTGATAACAATTAACTGAACTGAATTGTAAGTACAATGTTATGCAGAATGATAAGTCAAATAGCTATCATGATCCACAGGGCATCACCGAACCATGGTGAGCACATGTCACAATCCAGCTGAGCATGTATGAATGTCAAAATAAACTATCATCAACAATATGTCTCAACCGGAATCTAGCATGTAAAACTGAATATCTATAACTCACAGGTTCTGTTGTCTTATCAAGCAGATTTCTCCACCACCTGAGTTATCTCAGGATTTTATCTTTAATCTTTGTCTTTCTGGACTCAGACTTTGCTTTACAATTCTTTGACCCACTTTCAATAACTTTAACTTTAATTCTTTGTTCAGAATTTATCTGAACCTGTCCAGAATTTTATCATAGCAAGAACATTAGCTTTAGCTTTAAATCTTTATCTGATCTGATCTGATTCTGATAACTGATAAACTCAATCAATCATTTTACACTTTCTTTGTTCATTTGAAGTCTCAAAGGGACATATATATATATATATATATATATATATATATATATATATATATATATATATATATATATATATATATATATATATATATATATATATATATATATATATATATATACACACACATACATATCATGATGCTTTATTTAAATGTTCTCTAATTATTATAATCAGGTTCTTATAATTGTGAAATAAAGTTATAAAACATTTATTTGTTATTTTAAAGCATCTAAAATGGACCATCCGAATTAAGCATCCGGATTCGGACCATCCTAATTGGGCATCCGGACCGGCCCATCCGAACTGATCCATCCGAACTCGAATCATCTCCCATCCGAGTTTGGATGTGAAATGGCATCCGAGATGGGATCCGAAGTGTTGCCTCATCCGAATTCGATCTCATCCGAATTCGGATCCCACACTTAGAAATTTACCAGATTTTGTTCTTAATGTTCCAGTTTTGATATATTCAGGTTTTCACCAAAAATTTCACAAAACACATGTTTATCAACATGCAATTAAATTTCGTGTTATATTATCATTATTGGGGTGTTTTTACACTATTTTCCTTACCTTAAACACATTAAATCATCTAAAATCGTCCAAAAATCAAGACTTTTCTCAAGAACACAAAATTTTACAAAATTTCAGATTTCTCTTTTATTTGGACGACCTAAACAATGATTTTTGTTTCTGTAACTTCTAAAAGCTTCAACACATGATTTCTAACCATTTATACAAACATGCAACATAAATTTTGCTAGATCTTAAATCATCACTTTGGTTTTTCACAAAACCGAACATAAATCCTTAAAAATTTGAAATTATAAGTAAGTATTACCTTAAATGTTGTAGATTCTTGTTGTTTGATGTTGTTTGTAACTTCCTCTTGATTAATATCCGAATTTATTGCAAGGATTTTTGATTCCTAAATGAAGAAGATGATGATGTTGGCCGTAGGTTTTGAAGAGAGAGAGAGAGAGAGAGAGAGAGAGAGAGACTATCTCGGTCTCTTTTCACCTTAAATGGGAGGTGATCGTCCCAGTTACCACCCAAATCCATGACACAGGCTCTGAGCATGTCTTCAAGAGTAAGAATTGTTCTTTCGCTTTGCCCGTCAGATTGGGGTCTATACGCAGTACTCATTGCAATACGAGTACCAAGACTGTTTTGTAAGGTAGCCCAGAAGTTGAAAGTGAATCTACTATCTTGGTCAGAGACAATAGACTTAGCCACACCATGCCTAATGACAATTTCATTCATGTAGATCTGGGCAAGACGGTCCAGTGAATATGTTTCTCGGATTGGAATGAAGTGAGCAGATTTTGTCAATCGGCCGACAATGACCCAAATGGCATCATGTTGACGACGTGTCTTAGGTAGCTTTGTTATGAAATCCATAGTAATATGGTCCCACTTCCATTCTGGGATAGGAAGAGGTTGCATACTACCATAGGGATGCTGGTGTTCTGCTTTGACTAATGTGCAGGTTCTGCACTTCTCTACGAATTGACCAACGTCTCTTTTCAACCCTGGCCACCAGAAATCCGCTTTCAGATCGTTGTACATTTTTGTGCTACTAGGATGAATTGAGAACTTGGATTGGTGAGTTTCAGCAAGAATTACTTCTCGCATGTTCCCGAACTTAGGAACCCATACTCTGCCATACACACCTTTGAGTCCGGTTCCATCATCTTGCAATAATGGCAGTTGAATTCTGACATCTTCATTCTTTACATTCTCCTCATTTAGAGCCTGCAGCTGAGCAGCTCTTATATCGTCTATGATTGTTGATGTCAGTATTGTGGAAGTCAAGGCATAACAGTATGCCTTGCAGTATGCTTTTCTACTTAGGGCATCAGCCACTACGTTGCCTTTCCTTGGATGGTATGAGATCTCGGAGTCGTAATCTTTGATCAGCTCCATTGACCTTCTTTGCCTCATGTTCAAGTCCTTCTGACTGAATATATACTTCAAACTTTTATTATCGGTGTAGAGCTGACATTTGGTCCCGTACAAATAGTGCCTCCATAGTTTGAGAGCGAAAGTCACAACAGTTAACTCTAAGTCGTGAGTGGAGTAATCTTTCTCATATGGTTTGAGCTGTCTGGAAGCGTATGCTATGACATTTCCTCTTTGCATCAGCACTGCTCCTAAACCCATGCCTGATGCATCCGTATAGACAACAAAGTCCTCGTTCCCTTCACGCAGGGCTAAAATGGGTGCTTCACTTAGCAGATTCTTCAGTTTGTCAAAGGCAGCTTGTTGTTTTTCTTTCCAAATAAAAGCTGCATTCTTGCGAGTAAGCTTTGTAGCGGAACAACAATTTTTGAAAAGTCTTTGATGAATCGGCGGTAATAACCAGCCAATCCCAGGAAACTACGAATGTCGGAGGCGTTACGAGGTGATTCCCAGTTCTGGATAGCCTCGATCTTTGCAGGATCAACAACAATCCCAGCACCAGATATCACGTGCCCCAAGAATTGGATCTGAATTGATTAATGAGTAGGTGCAAGTTAACAGAGAGTTTATAATTGAGTATAAGGATCATGAAATTTGTTTCGAATGTTGAGACGTACCTGCCTCAACCAGAATTCACATTTCGAGAATTTAGCATAAAGTCGCTCTTTGCGCAGCAACTCTAGCATTTCTCGCAGATGTGTAGCATGATCCTCTTTTGTATTTGAATAGATGAGGATGTCATCGATGAACACGATGACAGATTTGTCGAGCAATTGGCCGGCAGACTCTATTCATGAGATCCATGAAAGCAGCCGGCGCATTTGTAAGACCGAATGGCACTACCAGGAACTCGTAGTGTCCGTAACGAGTTCTGAAAGCCGTCTTTGGAATGTCATCTTTGGAATGTCATCTGGGTGTACTTTGAGTTGATGATAACCCGAACGAAGATCAATCTTCGAGAAGTAGCTTGCGCCTTGTAACTGGTCGAAGAGATCATCAATCCAGGGCAATGGGTACTTGTTTTTGATTGTGACTTTATTGAGTTTGCGGTAATCGATGCACATACGTAAGGTGCCATCTTTCTTTTTGACAAACAGAACAGGAGCGCCCCAAGGAGATGAACTTGGGCGGATAAAACCTTTGTCAAGTAGCTCCTGTAACTGCTTCATCATTTCCTGCATTTCGGCAGGGGCTAAACGATAGGGAGCCTTTGCTATTGGAGCAGCTCCGGGAATGAGATCGATACGGAATTCCACTTGACGATCAGGTGGCAATCCCGAGACATCTTCTGGAAAGACATCTGGAAACTCAGAATCAATGGGAATGGCGGATAGAGATTGAACTTCAGCCTTTGCATCGACAGTGTATGCTAAGTAAGCAGGACAACCCTTGGCAACATGCTTTCGGGCCTTTGCAATTGAAATAAGGCATAAGTCGCCTTTGTGTTTGTCACCATAGATACAAATGTCTCGGCCCTTGGGAGTGGTAATCATGATCATTCTTTTCTTGCAAACAATCTGGGCCTCATTATGAACTAACCAATCCATACCTACTATAACATCGAATTCCCTGAACTCCATGGGAATTAGATCTTTGTTGAATACTACGTCTTCTACAAGTAATGTGCAATTCCTATATACTTTGTCCGCCTTAACTAACATGTTGCTAGCAGTCTCTATGTCAAGTACAAATTGCAGTTTTGAAGTAGGCATATTGAATTGACGAGCAAATGATGTGGAGACAAACGAACGATTGGCTCAAGAATCAAACAATATACGTGCAGGAATGGAATTAACAAAGAACGTACCGGTGACCACCTCCAGGTCATCCTTTGCTTCTTCAGCTGTGATTTGGAATGCCCTTGTTGGAGCCCTGTGAGATAGGTCTCTGCGAGCAGTGGAAGCTGCAGAAGATCTTGTCGTTGATTGTTGAACACTTTGATCTCGTGGGGTTTTCGGGCAGTCCCTTGCAAAATGGCCAAGTCTGTGGCAGTTGTAGCACGCATCGTCTTTTCGAGGACAATGCTCCCAGTGATGACCTTTCTGCCCACAGCAGAAGCAATACATGTCTTGAGTCTTGCACACCCCAGAGTGCGCCTTTCTGCATCGCCTGCAGTCTCTCATTTCTGAACTGGCCGAAAAGGCCCTTTCCTTCTTTGGGGATGATGATGGTTGATTGGATTAGGAGAGAATCGGGATGATCCAGACTCCCGCTGCCTTTTTGGCGGAGACGGTTGAGTCGGTGTTGCGGCGTTTGAACCGATGACATATCCGGATAACAGAACAATCTGCTCCACATTTCGAGCAGCCTCCAGTATCCTAGCAAAAGTTGTATACCGAACCCCACTCATGGTTCGGCGTATCTCATAGTCTAGACCGGCCTCAAATCGAGCTATCTTTCTTTAATCCGTATCAACTTGATGAGGTGCGAACAAGCTTAGTCGGGTGAACTCAACGACATATTGTGTAACCGTCTTTGTTCCTTGGGCTAGGTTCAAAAATTTCGCCTCTAGACGACGCTTCTCATCGGTACAACAGTATTGCTGAGAGAATACTTCCTTAAATTCACTCCAGGTCATGTGCGATACTACCTCCATCGTCAACACATGTGTCATTGCATCCCACCACATAACTGCGTCCCTTGCAAACATTGCGGTTGCAAAGCGGACCATGTCCTTTTCAGCGCAGTCGCTGATTCTAAAAGTTCGTTCAGTGGTGGTGATCCATTCCAATGCTGTCACGGCATCTCCAATTCCATCAAAAGTAACAGCTCTGTTACTTTTGAAGTCCTTAAATCTACAACCCCTTGACTTGTTAGAAGACCCAGTGTCTCCTTGTCTATCCTCTTGATCATCTTGTTGTTGTTCCTTGTTCTTCCTTTTATCAGCCTTTCTCTTGGCTTCGGCCTCATCTCTGGCCCTTAACTGGTCGGCAAATGACTGAGCCTGCTCAGCCATTCTTTTGGCTTGTAGCTCATTGTTCTGTTCCATGAGAGCTTGCATCATCTGGAAAATCTGTTGAGGAGTCATATCGTCTCCTGACATGTTCTGAAATATAACAATTTATAAATAGAACATTTATTGGTAAGTCCTAAGTGTTTACAGTTACCCTTTAATTGTCCCCGTGTGCATGTCAATCCTATCTTAGTTCGGATCATTTCCTAGGAATCCATTCTAATATCATAACCTAAGTTTGAGTCCAAGTCCTTGCGGACACTTGAAACCTCAAACTAATGCTCTGATACCAAGCTTTGTTACGTCCTCATATTTTGATAGTACAATTGAAATCACCAGGATCAACAAACAACCCAATGAATAATATGATAATTACAATTGAATACTTAAATCAGATTTCAGCAGTTCCACACTAAAGCAATATGAATACATGTCTACAGTGATAAAGTCTAACTATTACATCAACATAATTGTTTAAAAAGTATCAAATCCCAGCCCCAAGCTATAAACATCTGTGTACCAATAGCTTCTAAGTCTCAAGGATATTGAACTGAAATGCTTAAGTAGAGGGTCCAACTACACCTTTGCCTTTGCCTGAAAACATTGTGAGTCAACAGTAAGCTAATTTGCTTAGTGAGATAACAGATTATGCAAACAACAAATATTTCTTTACAAGCATTGCGTGACTATGGGCAGTGTAAGCCCCAATGTATGTGTAAACATGCAGTGTAAGCCTCGTAGTATGTGAAAACCATGCAGTGCAAGCATGGGGTTGGCAGTTCAAATGCTGATCGGGGATGTGCCGAACCTGACAGGATAACGAGTGGGATGATCAGTCTCCGACAGTGGCCTGCTGTCAGCCCTAGTCCAGGTCGCATCAGATTGTGAAGTAATGCTCATGCAGTGCAAGCATGATGTAAATAGATGCACTTTCAAATGAACGTTGGCTACATGTGTGTTACATGTCAAGTACGAGTGTGCATCATAACAACAAATCAATCATGAGTGCCAATTGATGTATATGAACAATGTGAACATGCCATTGAATATGTAAACGTGAACGCAAAGACAATATATGTTAGAATGATAATCTATTACTCACAATGATTGGTATAGTGTGATTTATCTCTGAATCAATGTGTGTTTTGATAACACCACAATGATCTGTCAAGTAAGTGTAATAGTGAATTAATGTCAGTAATTGCTTAAAACTTAAATCCTATAAAATTAAGTGAAATTGAAACTGATTTCGGACCACATCCGAATTCGGATGGTCCGAAGTCCGGATGGTCCGAATTGGGGTGATCCGAAATGGGGTGGTCCTAATTGGCAGGGTCCGAAATGGGGTGGTCCGAAGTGGGTTCGGGTCCGAAGTCACTGTTGGTCCGGATTGGGTCTTTGGTCCGAACTCGGATGGATTCGGACCGAGTTCATAATTAGTGAAATTTTCAATATTTTCTAGAATTCATTTTTTGACCATTTTTGCATGTTTCAGTGACTAAAGTTGTAAATATGAACTTAAATACACTATTTCAACTTATAACATAACACTTATGTACCAAAATAACCCATTTGAGTCCATTTTTCTACAAGTCTCGATGAACACACACACACACACTAAAAACACACACTTATCTCAAAATCATACTTGGACTTTGAATCTGATTCTGAAATTTGGTATGATGCATCATCAATACTCGATTTAAACTAATCCATAACAAAATTCAACATGCATAAATATTTGCATCATAAATCTTAGAAATCGGTTCTCATAAAAACCGAACCAAAACATCAAAAATTCGAAATATTGAATGATGTTTACCTTGATTTGAAGCTTGTAGTAATTATAGTTCCTGAAATGCTACTTGAATCCAAACTTTTGTACTTTAAATTGATGATTCTCGTGTTCCTTGAATTGAAGCCGAGAGAGAGAGAGAGAGAGAGAGAGAGAGAGAGAGAGAGAGAGAGAGAGAGAGAGAGAGAGAGTACGGTTAGAGAGAGAGAGAGAGTAGAGAGATCGAGAGAGTTAGAGAGAGAGTGAGATATGGAAAATGAAAGGAATTTCCATCTTTTATTTGTCTCTTTTACCTATTTGCACATTATACCCCTCAACTTCGTATTTTCTTATTTAACCGATTTTATGATCAAAATTTGCTTAAATTGCTATAATAATCCATTAATACAATAATTGAGTTCTTAAAATTCGTAAATTACATGCACTGAAAATTAGGGATGTTACACAAAACAACATATGTTTTTACAAGAGTACAACTAATGTACTAAAGTGGATTACAACTAGTGTAAAGGAAAAGTTACAACTAATGTAACAAAGTACAACTAATGTACATAAAGAAGTTCAACATGTTAGACTGTTGATGATAGTTGCAACTAACGGCTAACTGATGGACAACTTCCATTCTTCATTTACTCAATAGTAGATGGACCTCCAAGCTGTGGTGCTTCTCCTTCAAACATTTGATCGAGCTCCTCCATTGTTTCTTCAATTTCCTCCATTTCAACCCTTAGGAATCTGAAGTTGGGATGTTGAAGCTCTCCTCTTTCATGGAACCCTTTGAGCTGTTCCCAGATAGCTGCTCTCCATTTTACAGATTTTCTAAAGGAGTTTGCAAGTCTAAAAACAATAAGCTGCTTAAGACCAACCTTGTGTAAATCTGATGCTCTCTGGAAACACTTTTTCTTTGTTAGGGGATCTACAAAAAATACCCCCAGCTCAGGTTCTTCAATCTGCTTGTCATCCTCATGTTCCACTCCCCTGGGCAGGCTGTGATCTACTACTTTGATTTCAACGGCTACATCACCTTGATCAATCATTATCAGGAGTTCTTCCAGCTCAGTATCCTTTCTCCTCCTCCTGGACTTTATCTTGGGTTCAACCACTGAGGTACCCTTGATTTGTTCTTCTGTGATCAGGACAAGATTCTTCACTCTCTCCATTATTGTTTTGACATATGCCCTCATAGTCTTAGCAGCTTCAGACTTAGACTGGCTCAGGCCAACTGCCAATTCTACCCACTCTCTGAATCCCATTTGAGCAACATCAGTGTGTTCATATGCTTCCAGTTCTGGACCTTCAGCACCCATTCTGGTTATCTGTAATTTCCACTGTTTGCCTTTTCTTGAAATGGGAACAACTTTGACGATGGTCTCCTTAGCAAGTCTTCTGTTTGCAACATCCAAGAACTTTTTCATTGTCAGGTTGTCAAAGTGAATCTGGGCTCTTGCAGAGGAGGATGCTTGCTTAGGCTTGGTCACAGAGACCTGAGCACCCTGTTCCTTCTCTCCTTCCTTTTCAACCACTGAGTCTTTGGCAACCTCTAATAGTTTCCTTTGGACATCCAAGAAGGGCATTTTAATTTTCTTGCCTCCTCTTATGCAAAGGCTTTTGCAGCTTTAGCAGAGGCTTCATCTGTCTTTAGCTTTTCAAAGGCTCGAAGCTGTTTTTCTTTGAATTCATAATAGGTCTCCATGGAGACACCCATTTTTTTAGCTCTGGCCTTATCAAACTTCAGTTGAGCATCTTTGAGATAGTCAGGGTCTACCAAGGCTTTCTTCTTCCCTTTAGCTGTTGCTGATGGAACAGCTTCAAGTTCCTCTTCCTCTTCTTCTTCTTCTTGTTCCAGTATTAGATGTCTCCTTCTGCTTGACCTGTCCCCAGGAATGGATTCCTCCCCCTTAGATGGTGCAGGGTTTGGAGATCCATCCTGAGTAGGCTGAGCAGCTTCAGTTGAATGGGAGACATCCACAGTGGGACCTGTAGGACCTGTTTGTGAGGCACCTGCTGCTTGACCTATATATGCTGATTTCTCCTTAGAAGGAGATGAAGATTTCTCACCCTTAGATTTGGTCTTTGAGGCAGATATCTTCTCTCCCTTTGAAGGAGATGGCACATAGCCTTCAACATTTGATCTGCCTGGATAAACATATTCAGTAGGCATAGCAGCAGTTTTGGCAGCAGGTTTGGGGCCAACCAGGCTATGCACTAAGAAAGACAAGTTGTCCTTTACCTCTGCAAGTTGGGCAAGGCAGGTTTGAAGAGAGGTAGATTGGGAAGCAGCAAGAGAGGACAACTTAGAGAGGGCTTCCCTGTCAGGAGCGGTGAACAACAAACTTTGAAGTTGTGCAAGATGTAGTTCAAGAGAATCTTGCACATCATCAAGGTTTGATGACACAAAATTTGACAGAGAGACTATTAAAGTGTTTAAGCTGCCCAATGTAAAAGGAAGGGTAGTTGTGCAAGTGTTTAGGAGAGTGGACAACTGTTGGGAGACAGCTGCCAGAGAGGACACAGAGTCCTGTTGAGTGGAAAGGATAGTGGAGAGGGTAGTGGAGATTGTTTGCAGCTGTGCAGTGAGTGCAAGCAGCTGTGAGGATTGATCAGCTTGAGGAGGAGGGGTTGGAAAGGAAGTCTTGAATGAATAAAAAAATCGTTTAAGCTGTGCAGACACAGAGTCTGATGTGATGGTTGGTAGGGAGGTCATGGAGTTTTCCAAAGAACCAACTTTGTTGGTCAGCAAATATAGTTGATCCTTCAAAGGAAGATCTTTGGGGGATGGAAGGGTATGTGTGGATTGCTTGGATTGTGTTAATGGAGAAGAATAAAAATGAGATGAGGATGAGGCAGGTGTTTAAGGATTTGTGGGGGAAGGTAGGGATACTTTAGAGAGAAGTTTCATAGCCTGGGCATAGGTGAGATGGCCCAGCTTGGAAGGGTCAATAGATCCTTAAGCAGTGGCTATTTCTGCATCATGAGGAAAGGTGGTAGGATTTGGTGGCCTTTCAGATGCTGTTTGTGTTGCAACACCTTCATCAAGACCTGGGATGGTTCCCTCAGCAGTACCTTGGTTTATAGCTACCTCTTCATGGGGAGTGGGGATGTGCATTTCAACATCAGCAGTGGTGAAACCTACTGATGGAGTTTGCATTTGAGGAGCAGCTTCACCAGAGGGATGGTCCATTCCCTATGGTTCATCAGCTTGAGGAGAGGGTCCTTCAACAGCTTTTGGGTGTACAACAGCTGCATCACCAGGAGTAGAAGTTGGAGGCTGAACTGCTGGATGGTCTGCTCCAGCAGCTTTGGCACCTCGTGCAGACTCAGATGGTGTATGAGAAGTATGAGGTGGAGACTGTGTGGACTCAGTGTGGAGTGGAGTGGACTCCTGTCTTTCAATACCCTCATCATGTTGGGAGGCTGGGATAGTTGATGTGGTAGTCTCCTTATGTACAACTGGTTCCTGTTGGGAGGATCCAGAGGGTCTAGGCTGACTCTGGGTTGACTTAGGTTGGAGTGAAGCCTGCTCCAAAGATGCTGAGCCTACTCCCAAAATAGGAGAGGCAGCAAGGGTTGCTTATTTTTCAACTGACTCCTGTTGAGAGGGGCCAGAGGGGCTAGTTTGGGTAGATGGTTTCTTCCTAGCTAAGGATTTTCCCCTTGAATATTGAGACATTATGGGGGGATTGAGGATAACTAGAAGGAAGTTGTGTATGGACTGGTGATGAGTGTATGGACTGGTGATGAGACTGGGTCAGAAATAGGGGGGTTAATCTGTTCCATGGTCTCAGGTGCCACAGAGGCACCAGCCACAAAGGCTTCAGGTTCAACAGATGAACCAGGGTGAGAAGTCTGCTCCCCCTTAGCCACTGAGGCTGATGGGGCAGACTTTGACTTAACTGTTTTAGCCTTCTTGAGGAAAGGCTCAACTTCAGTCGATTCCAGGCCTCTCTTGACAATTTTAGGCCTGGATTTGGATTTTCCTTTGGGAGCAACCATCGGATCCATCCTCACAGCAGAGGGTCCTTCCACCATGCCAAGTAACCTCCTCACTGGTGTAGAGAGGAGGTTCATTTGGAAGAACTGGAGTGTAGAAAACTCTATTCCCAATTACTGGGAATGCAGCCAAAGTAATAGGGGCTGAGAGTTGTAGAGATGCTCACCACAAACATGTCTGAATATGAGGCTCAGAAACCTTGGATATCTGACAGCAGCTGGGCGTGTTTCCTGCTGTACGAGGTACCTCAAAATCACAAAAATCCAACGATCCATGTTTAGTGTAGTCCCATCCAGAAGCTGTAGGATTATTAGGATTTCATCTCGGCTAAGCTGGTCAAAAGAACCAACTTTGCTGTTGAAGCACATCGCCACTGTGGCAAATAGGAAGCTGTAGGTAGGTGGTAGATCCAATCTGAACAGAGTGGCTCCAACTTTGGGTTCTGCTACACCACAGAAGCGTAGCAGATTGCCCATCTGATCATTCTCAGGCAGTGACTGGTCATATGTTTCAGCCACAAGAAGATGAAGAACTTCCCTGATGAGAGCAGTAGTTATCTCAAGGTTCCCCTGATGATTTTGGTTGCTGGATCATAAGCACAAGTGTACCAAAACTCATACACCATTTCCTGGTACCGGACACCAGAAGATGCAGTCATAGCGTAGTGTAGGGGATGAACTTTCAGAAACTCCACTATGTTTGCATAACCTTTACCCTCTATCTTCTTTGAATGAGGAGAGAGAGTACTCATTCCTCTCCCTCTGGTCGAGTGGCTTCCCTCCGTTCTCACTTCCGAGCGACCATCCTATCTGCGAAGTGTAAGGTCTCGTCTCTATTCGAATAAGCCATTCAGAGCAACTAACTGTCTACGTACGAAATTTACGGAACAGGGATAAGGTGGGAAGGGGTCGTTGAATAAGCAAAACAACCAATTGATGCCTTTATAGAAGAATTTCCACCTATGGATGAGAATTCGTAGCTACTCGACCAGACGGGAGAGGCGACCAAAGGAAGCTGGTTCACCTTCTCTCCTCCGTTACAACATAGGTCGTAGTTTTTGGGAATAGTTAGATTTGCAATATAGTTTGTGGGTTTCAGGGTCAGCATCGTGGTAACAGAGGGGTGTTTCTCAACATCCTTACCAACGAACACTGGGAGCAAAGGGTTGTTTTGGTGAACCATTTGGAGTAGTGGTATGAAGAGTACTGGACACTTAGTCGATTTAGGGTTCTTTGGGTAGTTATGGAAGCAGTAGAGGAAGAAGAAGATGAAACAATAGAGGGGGTATTTATAGGATTCAAATGTGAGTGGGTAGGAGAGAGAAATGTTTGGGCGGTTGATTTGAAATGTTCTTTAACGGAAAACGGAACGGTTGCCCATGTTAGAACGGTTGTTAGACCACTTGAACCTTTTTAGTCACTAACACACGTTAACACACATTATCCATAGGTAATTAAGTTAAATAAATACAACTTAATTATGAACAAAGGTAATTAAAACTGATGTTCTAAGCTGTTGTTCAAACCTGTGATCAGCAGGTTTCATCATAAACTGTTCATTCCTCAAGCTGTTCATTCAACCTATGCAGCTATATAAGAACAGGTTATGTTCAATAGCTGATCAGGTTACATGACAATGTCTTGTATGACAGATTGAGAGAGTGAGCAGGTTGGAGGTTTGTTCAACTGATCAGGTTTGAAGAGAAAACTGATTTTATCAAACCTGTTATACGTCCAAGCTGTCCAAGCTTTCATAAATTGGCTAAGTGTAGAACATGCATAGCCTGTTCTATCTAAGCTGTTCTGAGAAACTGGAGCAGTTTGAGACATATGATGTCTTAGAGCATTAATGACACTTAAGCACTTTTATTTAACATGCCCAGCTTGCTTAAAAGATAATTAAACCTGTTTTCATCAAGAGGCTTGGTGAAAATGTCTGCAAGCTGTTCATCTGTGGAAATAATACTTACCTTCACATTACCTTTCTGAATGTGATCCCTAATGAATTGATGTCTGACTTCTATATGCTTTGTTCTGGAATGAAATACTGGATTGTAGGAGATAGCTATGGCACTTGTATTATCACACAGAATAAGAGTCTTCTATATACAAGCCCATAGTCTTCAAGCTGATGCTGCATCCATAGAATCTGCCCACAGCAGCTTCCAGCAGCAATATACTCATCTTCAGCAGTAGAAGTAGAAACTGAGTTCTGCTTCTTGCTACACCAACTGATCAACTTACCACCAAGGAGTTGACATCCACCTGTTGTGCTTTTCCTGTCTATCCTGCGGCCTGCAAAATCAGAATCTGAAAAACCTGTTAGATCAAGACTTGAGTCTTTAGGATACCAAAGACCCAGACCTGGTGTACCCTTAAGAAATCTGAAGATTCTTTTTACAACAACTAGATGTGATTCCTTAGGATCAGCTTGAAACCTAGCACATAAACAGGTAGCAAACATAATATCTGGTCTACTAGCAGTTAAATATAGCAAGCTCCCAGTCATGCCTCTGTAAGCAGTTACTGAAACAGCTTTGCCACTGGTATCAGCATCCAACTTTACATTGGTTGCCATTGGGGTTTTATTAGGAGAACTTTGATCAAATTTAAACTTTTTCAAAAGATCTAAAGTGTACTTTCTTTGATTTATGAAAATTCCATTTGAGGTTTGTTTAACCTATAATCCTAGAAAGAAAGTAAGTTCACCCATCATACACTTTTCATATTTTGATTTCATGAGTAGTGAAAAATTCTTGCATAATTGCTCATTAGTAGAACCAAATATTATGTCATCCACATAGATTTGAACAACCATAATATCAGACTTCACCTTCTTTATGAACAATGTGGTATCCACTTTACCTCTGGAATAACCATTGCTCATAAGGATATCAGTTAGAGTATCATACCAGGCTCTAGGGGCTTGTTTTAGACCATAGAGGGCTTTGTCCAACTTATAGACAAAACCTGGGTGATGTTCATTTTCAAAACCTGGAGGCTGCTTGACATACACTTCTTCTTGCAGCTTCCCATTCGAAAATGCACTCTTCACATCCATTTGAAATACCTTCATACTCTTGTGGGCAGCATAGGCTAGAAACAAACGAATTGCTTCTAACCTGGCCACTGGAGAAAATGTTTCACCATAGTCAATGCCTTCTTCCTATCTGTAGCCTTGAGCAACCAATCTTGCCTTATTTCTAATAACATGACCTTGCTCATCCATTTTGTTCCTGAAAACCCGTTTAGTGCCAATTATTGTTTTACCTTTGGGAGCAGGGACCAGCTTCCATACTTTGTTTCTCTCAAACTGATTGAGCTCTTCTTGCATGGCAGTGATCCAATTCGCATCTTTTAGTGCTTCATCCACTTTCTTAGGCTTCATCAGGGACACAAAGCTAGAAAACATACAAAAGTTTCCTAAGCTGTCCCATCTTGTTTGTACCCCTTTGTTGATGTCAGCAATTATTTGATCATTGGGGTGACACCTGATCCACTTAGGATCATGCCTCAATGAAGATTCTCCTGCATCATTTTCATATTCAACAGGTCCTGTTGAACAACTTTCAAGATTTTCAGACACACTGTTATCTTGAGTCTGTTCACTTGTTAAACATGACTCTCCATTGTTGAACATATCAGCAGAGGATCCAGAAAAATCAGCATTGATTGGTTCAGAACATGGTGTAGTAATTATGTCTGTACACTTATTCACACAGGGTGTATCAACATAGTCATCATCATGTCCATTGTGGTTAACAGGTTCCACTCTGGGTGTAGTGGAAGCTTTTGAGTCCTTTTCTTCATTGATGGAATGCATGAGATCATGAAAGTTGAACTCTCCTGAAACTAATTCAGGAACAGCTTTGGTGGAAGCACTCCTAGACTCTTAAAAGGTGACATTGATAGATTCATCTATCACCTTTCTTTTGTAGTTGTATATTCTATAGGCGTTGGAGATAGCAGAATATCCAACAAACACACCTTCATCAGCTTTGGGTTTAAATTTTGCAGTTGGTCCCTCTGATTCAGAATGAAGTAGGAACATCCAAACACATGGAAATAGCTAATATTTGGCCTTCTCCCTTTGATCAACTCATAGGGAGTCTTGTTGAACCTTTTCAACACCAAGGATCTGTTTTGGGTGAAGCAGGCAGTGTTAACAGCTTCAACCCAAAATGATGAAGGCAAACCTGATGCACACAACATGGTTCTGGCAGCTTCAATGAGAGATCTGTTTCTCCTTTCAGAAACTCCATTTTGTTGTGGAGTTCTTACAGCTGAAAAGTTTTGTGAGATCCCTCTTTCTTCACAGAAGTCCTCAAGGGTACTGTTTCTGAATTCAGTACCATGATCACTTCTAAGCTGCTTAACTTGAGCAGAGTTCAACATCTTAATCTTTCTGATAAACCCAATAATTTCTCTAGCAGCCTCTCCTTTGTTCTTCAAAAGATCACCCATGTAAATCTAGAGAACTCATCAACCATTACAAGAGTGTATCTTCTACCTCCTAGACTTGGGACACTTGTTGGGAAATATTCTAAGTATGTCAAACTGTTAGTTAGATTTTCTGTGTAATTACAAAGTTCAAGCTGTTAGTAGAAGAAGTTCGAGCTGCTAGTTCAAAAGTTCAAGCTGCCAGTGTTCAAACTCAAGCTGCTCAACAGATAGACTTCAAGCTGCTCAACAGCTCAATAAACAGAAAGTGCTGAAATTCAGGAAAAGATATATTCGAAGATTCAAGCATATCTACTATCAGAGAAATCAGAGTTTCTCAAGGAAACAAATCAGAAAGCATTATATATACATAGAATAGGTTTTCTATTGTAAGTTCTACACGTACAAGTTTATTCAGTTGTAATTGCTTTTCTGATTAAGTTTTCATAAGACTCTAAGGTTGTAAAACCCTAAGAACAATCTGTGTTCTTCGTCTAATCAAACAGATTAGAGGTGATTGTCATTGAGTTTGGCAATACAAGTGATTGTTGATTATATTTATGTGTTATGTGTTTTGAAAGCTTTTCTTAAAACAGTTAAGTGTTATTCCGCAAACTTCTTAATTGGACTTTGATTCAATACAAGGTTATTGGTTTATACTCTGATTGATTCAAACCAGTTAATCTTAGGTAGTGATTTTGATCTTGACAAGTGGTATCAGAGCCACAGGTTTTTTTTCTTTGTTTTCAAAGTCAGAAGCTTTCTTTTAAAATTTTTAATTTTCTGCAATGGAATTTGATAATAGCAGTAGTGGATCTGGGCAAGGACTTAAAGTGCCTATGCTCAAACCCATTGAGTTTGAGATGTGGAAACTCAGGATTCAACAGCACATTCAATTTATTGATTATGCCATATAGGAAGCTGTTGAATTTCCTCCTGTAGTTGATCCTGAACTTGATGCTGAGGGCAAACCCATAAAAACTCCTCCAAAAACTGAACTTGAAAGAAAGGCTAGAATGAATGAAGTCAAAGCTCTTACACTTTTACAGATAGCCATTTCTAATGCTTATCAACATCAGTTTAAAAAGTTTTACACTGCTCATTCTCTTTGGATTGCTTTAGAGAAAAGATTTGCTGGCTATGCTAGCACCAAAAGAAATCAAAAAGATCTTCTGAAACAGAAGTATGAGAACTTTTCTGGTGGCAAGAATGAAAACCTTACTCAAATTTTTGACAGGTTTAATAAACTGATAGGTGAATTGGAGAGTGCCAAAGTCAGCTTGGATCAAGATGAAGTCAACAGAAAATTTCTTAGATCTCTTGGTGAAGAGTGGACAGTCTATGCTGCCCAATGCAGAACCAAAGACACTCTTGATGAAATAGAGATGGATGATCTTTACAACAGTCTGAGAGTGTTTGAACTGAGATTGAAACAAAAAAGAAATCCTTTTCTTATAATCATAAGACTACTTTGCTGTCATCAGCATTAACTGATAAATCTAACTGTTGTGATTCCTTTTCAGGTGCTGATGGTAACTCTACTGAAGTTCATTATGAAGCTTTTGTTGCCAATGATGGACTGTTTGCTCTAAATGCTGAAGATTTAGAACAGATCCATCCAGATGATCTAGAAGAGATGGACTTGAAATGGCAGCATGCAATGTTGACTATGAGGGCTAAAAGGTTTCTGAAAAGAACTGGCAGATCCAACTTCCAAGCCAGACCAGAAGGCAAACCAGCATTTGATAAATCAAAAGTTGAATGCTTTAAATGCCACAAGCTTGGACACTTTGCAAGAGAATGCAGATCCCAAGGTCAACAGCCACCAAGACCTCAGCAAACAAATCAAGCTTCATCATCACAAGCACTTGTGTCTCAAGAAGACAATGTGTTTGACTGGAGTGATCAGACAGAGGAAGAGTTTCAAAATCAAGCTCTCATGGCAGAAACATCAAATGTCACCTCCACTGAACTACCATCTGAGGCAAATGCTAAACTCTGCACTCAAACACGCAAAAATATGGTTAAAAAGTACAGAGATCATAATGAGAGCATGTGCAAAACTCTAGCTAAGATGGAAGAAAGGAGATATGAGTACATGCAGGCCATAGAAGATCTTGAAAAACATATCAATGACTATAAGGATAATGAGATTCAAATGGGACATGATAGAACATATCATGAGTGGGAGAAAAAGGAGCTGAATAAGAAAATAGAGTCCCTAAATAAGAAATTAGATGAGGCTGAACAGAAGGTGTTTGAAGCTAACAAGAAAATAGAATCTGTCAATATAGATCTAGGAAACTTCAAATTGACAAATCAAAAGCTGGAACACCTAATGGAAGTTCCATTTAAAGATAGGGTAAAATCTCAGCTCAATCCCAAAGAAGGTATAGGATACAGAGCCACTCCACCTCCATACAACAACAAATACATTCATCCAATGAGTGAAGTTGCTGATAGGCTTGTTAATGAACCATTAGATGAGTTCATGACAACTGTAGATCCTATCCTTGACAGCAGTCCTGAATCAAAAGGAGACCTGATTCCAGATGAAGGATGTGAGTGCAAAGAAGTTGAGAGAGACCACAAAACAATGAGTGCACCTATAGAAACCTCTAACCCCAGTAAGAAAGGAAAAGAGAAGATGAGTGTATGCCATGCTGCTCCATATGTTTCTGTACCTTCTAACTGTAACACTGCATCTTCCTCAAAAGGTAATAAAAGGGGTAAGACTGTTCCAATCTGCACATGCCAAAAGCATTGTGTCCAAAAGTTTCCCAAACAACAGCAAGTAAGGGGAAATCAAAGGAACAAGAACCAGCTATGGTCCAACAAAACTGGTTCTTCAATCAGAACAGTTAAAAGATGTTTCCATTGTGGCAGGAAATACCATTTGGCCAGACATTGTTTGTATAAACATTCTTCTGCAAAACAGACTGTGTTTTAGAAACAGAAAATTGTTCAAAACACAAAGAATTCTAATGCCAAACATCTTGTTACACCAGTTCCAAAGAAAACAGTTGATCACAGATTTTTAAAAGTCAACAAACGCCAGTCTACACACCAAAAACAAGTTTTGGCAAAGCCCAAATCAAGTTTTAAACAGATATGGTGTGTTAAAGACAAAAACCCAGATCAAACTGTTGATACAAATGTTGAAACTGCTAGGCCTAAAGTTGGAACTGGTAGTGCAAAACCTCAAGCTGTCTGCACTAAAAACACAGTTCACACTGTTAAGCCTACAACTGGAACTGGTAATGGATCATCTGAGACTGTTAATACAAAAGTTGTAAAGAACACCTGGATTCCTCATGTCATAACTAAATATTCTTCACAGAATCCACTAGTGGATCTCACTAAGTATAAAAAATCACAAACAATGTTTAGTTATGTCAATGCACAAGGACAACCCAAAACCAACTTGGTTTGGGTTTACTCCACTACTAACTAAGCTTTTATTTGTGCAGGGCACCCACAGGTCACAACATAAAACAAGATGGCATTTGGACAGTGGATGCTCTAGGCACATGACAGGCAATTCTTAATGCTTGTCAAATTTCAAAGGCTTTGAAGGAGGTTTTGTTGCATTTGGAGGAAATTCCAAGGGAGGTAAGGTCACAGGTAAAGGTACACTGTCAAAGCAGGCAATATGCTTTTCAATGATGTTTTATATGTTGAACAGCTGAAGTACAATTTATTAAGTGTGTCTCAAATCTGTGATAAACAAAATATTGTTGTTTTAACAGATTCTGAGTGCATTGTTCTTTTAAAAGATTTTAAAATACCTGAAAATCTTGTTTTACTTAGAACACCAAGAAAGGACAATGTCTACTGTTTGGACACAGATCTTTTATCCAAATCAAGTACTTTAAGCTGTTTGATATCCAAAGCATCATCTAATGAGTCTGCTTTTTGGCACAGAAGGATGTGTCACATGAACTTCAAATCTATGAATGTTTTAGTCAAAAAGAATTTGGTAAGAGGTTTACCACAAAAGGAGTTCATCTGTGATGATCATTGTGTAGCATGTCTTAAAGGCAAGCAACACAAAACTTCTCATAAGGCCAAAGAAGTAAATTCAATCTCATCTGCTCTTCATCTTATTCATATGGATCTCTTTGGTCCTACATCTGTTTTGAGTTTGAATAAAAGAGCTTACTGTTTAGTCATTGTTGATGATTTCACCAGATTCACATGGGTATACTTTCTTAGGACTAAAGATGAAACTGCTAAGCTAGTTAAATCATTTATTCTTAAGATAGAAAACCAATCCAACTTAAAAGTTAAGGTGATAAGGTCAGACAATGGAACTGAGTTTAAAAATAATATCCTAAACAGTTTCTGTGAGTCTAAAGGTATTGCTAGGCAATATAGTGCACCAAGAACACCACAACAAAATGGTGTAGCTGAAAGAAAGAATAGAACTTTAATTGAGGCTGCTAGAATCATGCTAGCTGATTCCAAACTGCCAATGACCTTTTGGGCAGAAGCAGTCAATACAGCTTGTTATGTTCTAAATAGGGTTCAGGTTGTTCAATCACAAGGGAAAACTCCATATGAGTTATTTCATCATAGAGTCCCCTTAATAGCCTTTCTAAAGTCTTTTGGCTGTTCATGCACCATTCTTCACACTAAGACTCACTTAGGAAAGTTTGAAAGTAAGGCTGAAAAAGGTTTCTTTGTAGGATACTCCACTCAAAGCAAAGCCTACAGAGTATATAACAGTGTGTCTAAAACCATTGAAGAAAGTGCCAATGTTGAATTTAATGAAAACACTGCAAATGTCAAAGGCACTGGTCCCGATTGGTTGTTTGATTTAGATTCACTAACAAATTCTCTGAGCTTTGTTGAGTATAATGCAGAAACTGATGAAAACAGGGTTGAAGCTGCCCACACAAATGCTCATGCTGATAGCACAAATGTTCAAGCTGCTGGCACAAAGCTTTAGACTGTTGAACATTCTGGTCAATGGGATGAGTATACTGTTCTACCACTTCTGTCTTGTCATCCACCAGGGGTACTGGATGCTCAACATGTTTCAAATCCAAACTATGAAGTGCCAATCCCAAGTCCTGAGGGAACAGCTCCATCACAAAGGGAAACAGTCCCATCTTCTAGTCAAGCTGTTCCTGAAGTTGAACCATCAAGTGGTCCTGAAGGAGATGATACAAATCTAGGAACTTCTTTTCAGACAGACAGAGAGCCAACACTCAGAGTTCACAAGTATCATCCTCTCAATCAGATAATGGGTGATCCACGCACTCCTGTGCAGACTAGGACAATGGTTCACAAGGAGTCTACTGATGCTGAATCAGCAGTTCCTGAATTCAGTCTAGCTGCCTTTGAACATGCCTGTTTCATGTCACAGTTAGAACCTAAAAAGGCATCAGAGGCTTTGAAAGCTCCATCTTGGATTGAGGCAATGCAGGAAGTAATTCCAACAGGAAGAACTACTACAATTCAAGATTCAAAATGTATGGACTCTAGTTGATCTTCCTAAAGGAAAGAGAGCAATTGGTACAAGATGGGTGTTCAGAAACAAGAAGGATGAGAGAGGGATAGTGATCAAGAACAAAGCAAGACTGGTAGCACAGGGGTACACTCAAGAAGAAGGAATAGATTATGATGATGTCTTTGCTCCAGTGGCAAGAATAGAAGCCATTAGACTGTTCCTAGCCTATGCAAGCTTCAAAGGGTTTAAAGTGTATCAGATGGATGTGAAGTCTGTTTTTCTTTATGGTACAATTGAAGAAGAGGTATCTGTGTGTCAACCTCCTGGATTTGAGGACTACAAGTATCCAGACAGAGTCTACAAATTAGACAAAGCCCTCTATGGACTCCACCAAGCCCCTAGAGCATGGTATGACACTCTGTCATCATACCTTCTACAGAATGGATTCAGGAGAGGTACTCTGGACAAAACATTGTTCACAAAGTCCATCAGATCTGAGATTTTGCTTGTTCAGATTTATGTTGATGATATCATCTTTGGGTCTACCAATGACAGTCTGTGCAAAGAGTTTGAGGCATTGATGCACAAAAAAGTTTCAAATGAGTTCAATGGGAGAACTCACCTTCTTTCTAGGATTGCAGGTCAAGCAGAAGCCTACAGGACTTTTTATAAGTCAATCAAAGTATGTTAAAGACATACTGGAAAAGTTTGGTTACAAAGATACCAAAGTTGCTAGTACTCCAATGGACATTCACAAGCAGCTTGATGCAGACAAAGATGGAGTAGATGTGGACATTCATCTATACAGATCCTTGATAGGCTCACTTATGTACCTCACAACTTCTAGACCTGATATAATGTTTGCTGTTTATGTTTGTGCCAGGTTTCAATGTGCTCCAAAGGACTCACACCTATTTGCTGTTAAGAGAATCTTTAGATATCTCAAAGGCCAACCACATTTGGGCCTCTGGTATCCTAAAGACTCTCCTCTTGAACAAACAGCCTATTCTGACAGTGATTATGGAGGATGCAACATTGACAGAAAGTCCACAACTGGTGGATGTCAATAACTAGGAGCAAGACTGGTCTCTCGGCAGTGCAAAAAGCAAACAACTGTCTCCACCTCATCCACTGAAGCAGAATATGTAGCAGCTGCCAGCTGCTGTTCCCAAGTGATGTGGATTCAAAATCAACTGAAAGACTATGGTATGAATTTCTTATCCACTCGTATTTACATTGACAACTCAAGTGCAATAAGCATTGTACAAAATCCAGTGAAATTTCCCAAAACCAAGCATATAGACATCAGATTTCATTTTATAAGGGATTGTAATGAGAAGAAATTGATCCAAGTTACCAAAATTCATACTGATGATCAGTTAGCTGATCTATTTAAAAAACCATTTGATGTAGGAAGATTCACCTTCCTAGTATCAAATATTGGCATGGTTAATATGGATTAATTCGGTTTTCATCATTCTCTCTTATTTAATGAAGAATATATCTATTTCATATGCTTGATTAAGGGGGAGACACTGTTTCATTAGAATATGCTTACTTTTCAACTAACAGCTTGAGTCTTTTCTCAAGCTGCTAGTTCATTTTACTCGGACTGTTAGTTGTTTCACTTGATCTGTCAAAGTGTGCAGGGTATTTTGGTAACTTCCTATAAGTGTGTGCGCGTGATTAGATATTTTTTGAAAACCTTTAAAGGTCCCAGTTTCGTTCAATTGTAACTACCAGTTGCAAAATATCTTTCACGACCTTCCTTTTCTCTCTAAATGATTCACACACACTTTTCTAAAAACCTAAATCACCATTTGATCGTCAATGGAGTTTGTCAAAGAACACAACTGTCTTTCCTATTCTCTCAAACACACTGACCTTCAACCATTCCACGACATGATGGACTTCCTTCGAAGTTCCCATATTCATCATGCTCTGACCATAAACCCCACAATCTACATATCTCATATAGATCAGTTTTGGAAACATGCCTCTGTCAAAACCATCAATGGAGTCACTTCTTTGACTTCCAAGATCGATGGAACCACTGTCACCATCACTGAGGATCTCATCCGCCAACACTTGCATCTTCAAGATGCCACAGGTATAACATATCTATCTCTTGCTGCCTTACATGAAGGCCTTTTTGCTATAGGGTATAGGGGCCCTACTGATTCTTATACTTTCTTTAAAACTCATTTTGCCCCTAAGTGGAAATATCTTGTACATATTATCCAACAATGCATAAGCCCTAAAAGAACTGGTTGGTCAGAATTTTCTTCTAATATAGCCACTGCCTTAGTGTGTTTATCTACAGGCCAACAGTTCAATTTTTCGAATATGATTTTTCAGGGTATGTTAAGGCATCATGCCCTAAAGCATGGGAAATTTTTGATGTATCCTAGGTTTTTGGCTGAAATAATTGCAAGAACTTGCAATAACTTCAATGTACATAAAAGGATTCATGTTTCCCATAGGCACTCTTTACCATCAACAAAACGTCTTTTAAAATCCAGTGCCAATTTTTTGAGTGTAGATGTCCCACTGCCCTCTACAATGTTGGGCATCAATCCACTAAACAGAAGAGAGGGTCCTGAGCAGGCTCAGCCTTCCATCACTGCTTCACCCCCAGGACCCCAACCCACTCCTCATGATTCAAATACTCCATCTGCTCCTCTATCAAACCCACATCCCCACTTATACTATACAAAAGAAAAAGGGTTTCAGGAGCTCCTTCCTCCTCAGCCCAAATACCAGAGCCAAATATCCCTGTGCAGGAGGACACTTCTACACAGAATATCCAAAGGGCACCCACTGAGGACACTCCCATCCTCAATTTGGAGGTGGCCATCCCAACAGAGGACGTCCATATGGGTTCTGTGGCTGACACTACTTATGTCTCTGCATAAGAGGCACAGGACAGTGTCAACATCAATAAGACCACACCCATGGCAACAGAGAGTGTGCAAGCACCTTCTGGAAGTCCCCAGTACCAAGAAAAGAGGGGCCCAGATATTTCTACCTCTGGAATTCCTGCCAGTGATAGATCACAAACACCACACTCTTTTGCCGATCTTGAGGCTAGTCTGCAACTTATGATATTAATGGATCCTCAGCTGAAACCTGTTGTGGCAGTATTGGAATATTATCAGTCCATTATTGCTGCACAGGGGGCACAAATCCTAGCACTCCAACAGACAGTAGCAGCTCAGAATTAGAAAATGTATTATTTTCATCAGGGGTTCACTCTCTGTGGAAATAAGATAATTCAATTTGAGAAGATGATTCGAACCTTAATGGCAAAGGTTGTAGGTCCTCATGGCCAAACCAATGCATCCAAAAAGGGGGAGAATCAGGAGATCCCTAGTTCAGTCCAAACAGCTTCAGCTCCTGCTCAAACAGTCCCAGATTCTAGGCTAACAGTCCCAACAACTAACCAAGCTGTTAGCCTAGAAACTCAAGCTGCTCATATAAGAACAACTGGAGTTGTTAACCGAGAAGGTATTTAAGCTCCTGTCAGTACAGTCCAAGCTACAACTTCTGCAACCTCCAAAGATAAGGGCAAGGGCATACTCATAGAATCTCCAAAGTTTAAATTTTCATCTAGAGAGGCCTAGGTTGCTCATGATGCTGAATTTGGCAGACAATTAGCAGAGGAACAGGATGAACTCTTGGACAAGCACACCCATACTTCAATGCAAGATGATGAGACCTTAGGTGATTACCTAAGAGGGTTTGTGGTCAAACAGAATGAGAAGAAAAGGAAAATGCCAACAGGGCATTCAAAGGCAGAGCACAGAAAGTTTTTGATAAATTTTGCTTATTCAGTTGGGATTCCAAAGAAGATGGCTTAGTCATGGAATACAGAAAGGCTGCAGGAAATTCATGACAAAGAAATGGAAAAACGAAAGATAGCCAAAGTCTCCCATCAGGTCCAAAGCCAACAAGAACCAGTTCAAGCTGGTGTCAGTGATCCTTCTCCTCCTGGTCAAGCTACTGCTACCAATTCTCAATCAGAAGCCATTTCACAAGCAAAGCTTGATCATGTGAAAAAGGTGCTGTTTGAACATCAACTTCAAAAGGTAATGGAAATTGAAAAATCCCTCAATCAGCATGACTTCTCCAAGCCCCCCATTACATACTGGTATGCTAAGTCAATGGATGACATTGATTTAAAATATCATTTTGTAGTCAGAAGAGAAGCTGGTCCTGAGGAAGAGTACAAGAGTATAATGCACATAGTTCAAGGGATGACCAGGGATGAACTTACTAGAATGCACCATATTGGAACTATGAGTCAATCTAGGTCTTCACTACCTCAGGTCAAGCAGGCTATAAAGGATTTGAAGAGCATTTTTGATCCAGAGTCCATCAGAAGAGATATAGAAGATGCCAAGGAGATGAAGATTGCAAATGTTGATCTGTATGTGAAATCAAAGACATATAGACTCAGATTTGCAAAATGGATCCAGCATGTTCTTCAATTTTGAATTCTTTGATCTTCCAAGGGCATGGTTGGTACAACTGAGCTCAGTGAAGATATACTGTGATAGAGAAGAAATGAAAAGAGAATTTTTGAAGGCAATTAAGCGGAAACTTTCACAACAGTAAGTTTTTGGATGCCTTAGTTTGTAGATAACAGTTTTACTTTGTTTTATTTCCTTATTTGTATAGAAACTTAAAGTCATGTGTAAAGAATTTAAGTTAGGGGGAGATTGTTGGGAAATATTCTAAGTATGTCAAGCTGTTAGTTAGATTTCTCAAACTGTTAGTAGATTTTCTTTGTAATTACAAAGTTCAAGCTGTTAGTAGAAGAAGTTCGAGCTGCTAGTTCAAAAGTTCAAGCTGTCAGTGTTCAAACTCAAGCTGCTCAACAGATAGACTTCAAGCTGCTCAACAGCTCAATAAACAGAAAGTGCTGAAATTCAGGAAAAGATGTATTCGAAGATTCAAGCATATCTACTATCAGAGAAATCAGAGTTTCTCAAGGAAACAAATCAGAAATCATTATATATATACACATAGAATAGGTTTTCTATGAAACGCCTCGTTCTAATAACGCGGCGCTTTTACTATAATTCTGCAATATAATCCTCGAAGTAATAAAATAAAGCGTTCGAATCTCAACTTCAATTTCAATACGTAAATAAACTAAAACCACCACATTCAGAGTGCGCTAAAATATAACATCTAATTATTACAACCAAATTGAAAGTCTAGGGATCTACCCATCCCAAGTACAAAATATAAATCAGAGTAAATGCGGAAGTCCTTCTGATACCATAAATGCTCAAACTCAAGATCCTGAAGCTGGTGCCTTTCCCTTATCAGCTAAACCTGAAAATTTGTCCCCACAACCGGGGTAAGCCGTCGCCTAGCGAGTAACAGATTTAAAAGCACAGACAAACATATATAACATGTTCAACACAAATATCAGCTCGAAATTCAACATGTGTAGCATTACGACTCGCTCGATTTAGCATACACGAATAGGGTATTGTTACCGGCTCGCCTGATAACAAGTACACGGCGTACGACTCGCTCGGTTAGCACGTGTACAAAACATGCGGCTCGCCCGCCATACAACTCGGAAGGACACAGCAACCTCGCTTAATCCACATAATACACAGTATGCATACTGGGGAAAGGTTTCACAGATATCGGCTCAAGGCAACGAAATAAATAACAACATTCAAGGCTAAGCATGGTAGTTAAAGAATAATCATGGCAATAGAAACGAAAGAGATATCCAATGCAAGCATATCATTTATGATCATTTGCGAAATTAAATCAATTACTCACAGTGCCTGCAATCCGTACTCGCCAGCGACAACTCGATATCAACTGAAAAGACTACTAATAGCCACGCGTCTCGATCAAATCACTAAAGTCCTGATATCAAAAGTATATTGTCTATTTATAAATATCCTTAACTTTATAATTTACAATATCCAATATTCCATTCTATTTATTAATTAGATTCCGGTGACTAAGTCAGTGTACTTCGATCTATTAGTTTGTTATGTTTAACAACTGACATTTTATAAGTTTCGACTCACTTAATTTATTGACAACGTAATAATCATTCTATTTAATAGTTAAGTCCTTGATTTATTAGAATCTTTACTTATTACAATTTTATATTATTAAAAGATATTTCTTTGTAATTAAACATATGTAACTATTTATAAACAACCTATAAAAATACCAACTCTATTCTAGCTTGACCCACATGTTAACCCTTTTAATTTAATCAATGTTCCAACCCAATAATAAACTACCTAATGAGCTCACTTAACCAATTTAAAGGTCCAAGATTAACTTAAACATGATGTGGCCCAATTAAAACCCAAAAGAAATATTGAAACCCAAACTCAATTTATAAATTAAGAAAGCCCACAAAATAAATAAATAAAAATATATGTAAACAACTCATGAATGGAGAAAACAAAACATATTCTCCTTCTCTCGGCTACAGTAAAAAGCAAAATACTACAGAACCAAAAATAAATAAATACATAAATAATAAGTAAACAAATCCTAACCTACCACTAATTGGTCTAACCTATTTTTCATTAATTTTGACCCAACCAAGTCAACACAAGGAAATGGTTTTCATCTTCTTTCAGCCACCAACAGAGAAAAGAAAAGAGAAAGGACAGCGCCGCACACAAAGGAAAAAAATAGAAGGACCGGCCAGTCGCCGGCCAGCTCCGACGGCGACGGCGGCGGTTAGTTCCACTCCGGCAGAAACATCAAACATCCCACACACTACTAATTTCTACCTCAAAACCTTGATTTCCAAACAAAAATCAACCCAAACTCATAACCTTCAAATTTTATGGAACTTAACTATTTCTTATTAAATCCGAATTTAAGCATATCTAATCCTTCTAATATGGTTTCTAAACACTTTTCTATTAGTTTTGTATAAATTTTTGGATTAAATCTCAAAACCCACCTAATCCACCATTGTTGCTATTAGAAGCTTTTAAATCAAGAAGATGATAAAGGTTATGATAATAAATATTGTTGGTTATTCATTTTTAGTTTAATAAACCATATAAACACTCAATTTTATGAATTATAGCATTAACCAAAAAAATACATACGGGAATTGATTATTGATTAAGTTTTATAATGTTTACCTTAAAAATGCTCAAAGGAGATGATGATTTAATGTTGATGATGAACTTTGCTTCCCAAATTTCAGCCTTTCAAATCTTCAAATTCCAGAGTTCATTTAGTGTGTTCTTTTTTTTTTTTTTTTTTTTTTGTGTGTTTTTGATTGAGGATGATGAAAGAGTGATGAAATGGTGTGTGTGTGTGTGTGTAGGTTAGTTATAAAAATGATGGAAACTCTCATGCAAGTTTGTTACATTTATTATTATTATTTTTATTTGATCATCCCTTAAAGTTCATTTTAAATTGCATGGTTAAATTAATATATTTCCCATATAATTAAGTGTCTAAGATTATAAAATCATCTCACAAACTATAATATTTCAAATCCAATCTAAATTAAATTGTGACGTTCAAGATTAAGCGCTAAATTATATATAATTATTTATCTCAAGATTTGCAGGTGTTACAATCTCCTACAAGTTGAATTGATCTTGTCCTCGAGATCATCTAAAATTAGGGTAAATTGAATATCTCACTTACATCTCTGTTTTAAATTTCCACGTATAATTCAAATTTCGGTAATACGCCACCTTGATTATATCATCTTGACATTTCTAAGCCTCATATCAATCTTATCATCCTGTCGGCATTCTCCAAATTTTATTATTATTTTGTTTTTATATAAACCTAAAATCATATCCATCATGTACGTTAACAAACTCCAATGGTAATCCTAATTTGATGATCTTGCGAATCTATGCACTTTATAGCCCAACACATTACAATGAACTTAATATTAAGCTGCTAAATTTTTTTATAATATCCTTCCCAAACGATACTTTTAACATCACATAACTATCAACTTCAAACTTAAGTGATCTATGCTTAAACCATATATCTTCGGCCGATCCTGGATAACTCCCACTCACTCGCGAATAATCTGAATCCAATCATGTGCACAGTCTTCAAATGTTAACTGTTAATACTTACCTCGGTAAATTCAAAGAGTAAAATTCTTTCCTAATGCATGACATAGTAATATTTACGTCTTTAAGTATTAGTGACTAACAGACATCTCATGTCTTTTAAATAACATCTCCAAACCTCAATGTAAACATCATCGCTGTCAATTCTTAGTCGTATACAGAATATTTACTCTAATGAATTTTCTGCTATTTCAATGTATAAGTATTTACTCTTCCTTGTTGCATCAAAACACTATAAATTATATATATTGTTATCTACTCACTCGTAATTTAAATCTTACTTCTTGAACAAATAACATGAGCATTATAAGCATCCAACTAATTCATACCACAATCACCCTCAATCCACTAGTAATTATAACTACAAACTCCAAAGTGAAATTTTGATCACCAAGACTAAGCATATATGTAAATCTCTTAAGCCTATGACACACGCTCGCTTACGGTCCCAATATCAATGAAATCAAAGTATATAAAAGAATTACATTCAGATGACATGCAAAAGAGGCACATTAATAAAAATGAATAGTGGCACCCCAGTTAAATAACGAATAATCAAATAAAGCGTTAAGTCAAAAATACCCGTAACCAGATCAGGAGTCTCACAGGGCGCATCAACTGTGATCTGAAAAGCACGGGTCGGAACTCTATCAGTGTCGCCTCTCCTCGACTGAGCTGGTCCTGCAGCTTGCTGACTCATAGATGCAATGCTAGTACTCATATTCTGACTCTGCCTCCGCTGAGGGCAGTTCCTCGCTACATGACCCTGAACCCCACAATCGAAGCAAATCAACGGATGTATCGGACAGTTAACTCTGATGTGCTTGGTATCTCCACATGCGTGACACCCTTTAGAAAAACCACTACATAATCCAGTATGTCTCTTCCCACACTGCTGGCAATCGTGCGGCATCTGTGTCGCTGATGTATACTGTTGCTGGGATTGGGAGAAAGAAGAACCAGATGATTTTGCAGAAGTCTGAAATAACCGATCAGGGCCCGCAGTCCTAGCTTTCTTGGGTGATGACATCACAGAAGTAGTAGAACCTAACAGTGCTCGTTCGCGCTTCCGCGCACTCATAACTGTCTCCTCAAGGGTCTTATAGCTCTGCATCTCAACAAACTCTTTAATCTCAACACGAAGCCCAGTCACAAACATGTCTACTCTCGTCTCCTCATCTAGCGCATATCTAGTCACAAACTGAGATTTCTCCCTGAACGCAGCCTCATACTCCTGAACTGTCAGACCCTCCTGTCGTAGAGCTAAAAACTGTCTCTAAATCTCCCTCGTCAAGTCAGCTGGACAGTACTGATCCTGAAATCTCTTCCTAAACTGAGCCCAAGTCATCTTCCCCACCAAATCGGAACCAATAGCCCTCGAGGTGTTCTTCCACCAAGTCAACGCTGGGCCCACTAGCATCCCCGCGGCATACTCTACCATATCAGTCTCTAAACAGTGACTCAGGCGAAATGCCCTCTCTGAACACTCGAGCCACTCCAGAGCCTTCACAGGCTCCATAGTCCCATCGAACTCTTTTGCTCCAGACCCCTTAAAGGCCTTGAACGAAGTACGGTCAGATCATCGTCCGACAGTCTCGGTCCCCACAATGTTGCCCTCGCCAGTAGGAGCAGATACCAAAGGATTTCCCGCATCAGATCGGGATGAAGCAATCAGGTCACGAATCTCCTGAAAACCCTGCTGCACCTCCGCGCGGCTCTCATCTATAACATCTCGTACATAACGGGTCATGTGCCTCATCATCCAGGTCTCACGAGGGGTCAACGGTCCTCCCTCGGGTCCAATATCATCATCTAAATCATCCCCATCCTCACGCTCTCCGTCAGAATGCTCTATATCCTCTGACTCTACAACAACTCGCTCATCACGTGGATGACTGTGGCTCTCGTCATCAGCCATGGTGCTGAAAATTAACTTTATGAGTTAAATTAAAATTTTCATTATATTATTCACACTTGATTAATTTCTGGTTTACTCATAAGGGTATATGTACATATATTTATAAAGGTTACAGTTAAACCCTACCTTAACCGTACCCAATTTCCTAAGGCCATCAAGATAGATTTTACCTCGCACAATCATAACTTACACTACTAATGATCTTACGGTTTAAGACTAAGCACCAAACAAGTACTTAATTCACTTAAACCAAACCTGGCACTGATATTGAAACGCCTCGTTCTAATAACGCGGCGCTTTTACTATAATTCTGCAACATAATCCTCGAAGTAATAAAATAAAGCGTTCGAATCTCAACTTCAATTTCAATACGTAAATAAACTAAAATCACCACATTCAGAGTGCGCTAAAATATAACATCTAATTATTACAACTAAATTGAAAGTCTAGGGATCTACCCATCCCAAGTACAAAATATAAATCAGAGTAAATGCGGAAGTCCTTCTGATACCATAAATGCTCAAACTCAAGATCCTGAAGCTGGTGCCTTTCCCTTATCAGCTAAACCCGAAAATTTGTCCCCACAACCGGGGTAAGCCGTCGCCTAGCGAGTAACAGATTTAAAAGCACAGACAAACATATATAACATGTTCAACACAAATATCAGCTCAAAATTCAACATGTGTAGCATTACGACTCGCTCGATTTAGCATACACGAATAGGGTATTGTTACCGGCTCGCCCGATAACAAGTACACGGCGTACGACTCGCTCGGTTAGCACGTGTACAAAACATGCGGCTCGCCCGCCATACAACTCGGAAGCACACAGCAACCTCGCTTAATCCACATAATACACAGTATGCATACTGGGGAAAGGTTTCACAGATATCGGCTCAAGGCAACGAAATAAATAACAACATTCAAGGCTAAGCATGGTAGTTAAAGAATAATCATGGCAATAGAAACGAAAGAGATATCCAGTGCAAGCATATCATTTATGATCATTTGCGAAATTAAATCAATTACTCACAGTGCCTGCAATCCGTACTCGCCAGCGACAACTCGATATCAACTGAAAAGACTACTAATAGCCACGCGTCTCGATCAAATCACCGAAGTCCTGATATCAAAAGTATATTGTCTATTTATAAATATCCTTAACTTTATAATTTACAATATCCAATATTCCATTCTATTTATTAATTAGATTCCGGTGACTAAGTCAGTGTACTTCGATCTATTAGTTTGTTATGTTTAACAACTGACATTTTATAAGTTTCGACTCACTTAATTTATTGACAACGTAATAATCATTCTATTTAATAGTTAAGTCCTTGATTTATTAGAATCTTTACTTATTACAATTTTATATTATTAAAAGATATTTCTTTGTAATTAAACATATGTAACTATTTATAAACTACCTATAAAAATACCAACCCTATTCTAGCTTGACCCACATGTTAACCCTTTTAATTTAATCAATGTTCCAACCCAATAATAAACTACCTAATGAGCTCACTTAACCAATTTAAAGGTCCAAGATTAACTTAAATATGATGTGGCCCAATTAAAACCCAAAAGAAATATTGAAACCCAAACTCAATTTATAAATTAAGAAAGCTGTTGGGAAATAGTTTAAGTAGGTTCAAGCTGTTAGTTAGACTTCTCAAACTGTTAGTAGAGTTTATATGTAAATCCAAAGTTCATGCTGCTAGTTGAAGAAACTCGAGCTGCCAGTGTAAAAGTTCAAGCTGCCAGAGTAAATCAACTCGAGCTGCTCTGTTCAAGCTGTTAAGTGATTCAAGCTGCTCAACAGTCTCATAAACAGAAAGTGCTGATTTTCAGGAAAAGATATCTACACGAAGATTCCAACATATCTACTATCAGAGAAGTCATAGTTCTTCAAGGAAACATATCAAGAAGCAATATAAATACATAGAATAGGTCTTTCTATTGTATAGGAGTTTCTGCATATTCGAGTCTGTAATTGCTTTTGTTGATTAAGTTTTCATAAGCCTCTAAGGTTGTAAAACCCTAAGAACAGTCTGTGTTCTTCGTCTAATCAAACAGATTAGAGGTGATTGTAATCATTGAATTCAGCAATACAAACAGTCTTTACTACTTCTTGTGTTTTATGCATTGTTGATTCTGAAAGTTTTTGTTAAAATAATTAAGTGTTATTCCGCAAACTTCTTAATTAAACTTTGATTCAAAGCAAGATTATTGATTTATACTCTGATAAATTCAAATCAGTTAGTCTTGGTTAATTAGTTTTAGATCCTGACAAGTGGTATCAGAGACAGGTTGTTCTTTGTTTTTCAAAGTCGAAACCTTTCTTTTAAATTGTTAATCTTTTTGCAATGGAATCTGAAAATAGCAGCAGTGGATCTGGGCAAGGACTCAAAGTGCCTATGCTCAAGCCCACTGAGTTTGAGATGTGGAAACTCAGGATTCAACAGCATATCCAATTCATTGATTATGCCATATGGGAAGCTGTTGAATTTCCTCCTGTAGTTGATCCAGAACTTGATGATGAGGGAAAACCAGTCAAAACTCCTCCAAAAACTGAACTTGAAAGGAAGGCTAGAATGAATGAAGTGAATTACACTTTTTCAAATAGCCATTCCTAATGGTTATCAACATCAGTTCAAAAAGTTTTATACTGCTCATTCTCTTTGGAATGCCTTAGAGAAAAGGTTTGCTGGTAATGCCAGTACCAAGAGAAATCAAAAGGATCTCTTGAAACAGCAGTATGAGAACTTTTCTGGTGGCAAGAATGAAAACCTTACTCAAATTTTTGACAGGTTCAACAAGCTGATAAGTGAACTGGAAAGTGCAAAAGTCAATCTGGATCAAGATGAAGTAAACAGAAAGTTTCTCAGAATTCTTGGAGAAGAATGGAAAGTCTATGCTGCACAATGGAGAACAAAAGACACTCTTGATGAGATAGAACTGGATGATTTGTATAACAGTCTAAGAGTGTTTGAGACTGAAATTGATGCTAAAAAGAAATCCTTTTCTTATAATCACAATACTGCTCTTCTGTCTTCTGAAAAATCAAATAACTGTGATTCTTTTTCAGGTGGTGATGGCAGCTCTACTGAAACCCACTATGAGGCTTTTGTTGCCAATGATGGACTATTTGCTCTAAATGTTGAAGACTTGGAACAAATTCATCCAGATGATCTTGAAGAGATGGATTTAAAGTGGCAACATGCAATGCTGACCATGAGGGCCAAAAGATTTCTTAAAAGAACTGGAAGGACCAATTTTCAAGCCAGAACAGAAGGCAAACCAGCTTTTGATAAATCAAAAGTTGAATGCTATAAATGTCATAAGCTTGGTCACTTTGCCAGAGAATGCAGATCTCAAAGTCAACAGCCATCAAGGATTTCACAGCCCAATCAGACATCATCATCAACAGCACTTGTCTCCCAAGAAGACAATGTGTTTGACTGGAGTGATCAGACAGAGGAAGAATTTCAAAATCAAGCTCTAATGGCAGAAACATCAAATGTCTCCTCCACTGAACTACCATCTGAGGTAAATTCTAAACTCAGCTCTCAATCATGCAAAAATATGGTTAAAAAGTACAGAGATCATAATGAGAGCATGTGCAAAACTCTAGCTAAGATGGAAGAAAGGAGATATGAATACATGCAAGCCATAGAAGATCTGGAAAAACAGATCAATGATTATAAGGATAATGAGATTCAAATGGGATATGGTAGAACCTATCATGAGTGGGAGAAAAAGGAGCTAAATAAGAAAATAGAATCTCTGAATAAAAAGGTAGAAGAGACTGAACAAAAGGTGTTAGAGGCTAATAAGAAACTAGAGTCTGTTAACATAGATCTAGGAAACTTTAAGTTAGCAAATCAAAAGCTGGAGCACCTAATGGAAGTCCAAAATAAGATAGAGTAAAATCTCAGGTTAATCCCAAAGAAGGAATAGGATACAGAGCTACTCCACCTCCATACAACAACAAGTATATTCATCCAATGAGTGAGGTTGCTGATAGACTAATCAATGAACCACTAGATGAGTCTATGACTATTGTAGATCCTATCCTTGATAACAGTCCTGATTCTAAGGAAGATAAGATTCAAAATAGAGACTGTGACACAATGAGTGCACCCATAGAGGTCCAAGCTCCCAGTAAGAAAGGAAAAGAGAAGATAAGTGTATGCAATGCTATTCCACAAGTCTCTGTACATTCTAACTGTAACACTGCATCTTCATCAAAAGGAAATAAAAGAGGTAAAACTGTTCCTGTCTGCACATGCCAAAAGCATGGTGTTCAAAAGTTTCCTAAACAACAGCAGGTAAGAGGAAACCAGAGAAACAAGAACCAGAAATTGTCAAATAAATCTGGTTCTCCAATTCAAATAGTCAAAAGGTGTTTTCACTGTGGAAGGAAGAATCACTTGGCCAAGGACTGTTTTTATAAACCAGCTGTTGCAAAACAGACTGTAATTCATAAAAAATCAAGTCCTACTCATGGAAAAACTTCAAAGGTGAAACCTTCCACATCAGTTCCAAAGAAAACAGTTGATCACAGGCTTTCAAAAGTTAATAAAAAACAATCCACACACCAAAAACAAGTTTTGACAAAGCCTAAATCAAGTTTCAAACAAATATGGTGTGTCAAGGACAGATCTTCAGATCAAACTACTGATGCAAAAGATCAGACTGTTAAGCCAAATTCTGAAGCTGGTAGTGCAAAATCTGAAGCTGTTAGCACTAAAACAAAAGATCAGACTGCTGAGCATCAATCTGGAACTGCTAGTGAATCATCTGAGACTGTTAGAAGAAAAGATGAACAAAACAGTTGGATACCTCATATAATCACTAAATACACTCCAAAGACTCCATCAGTAGATCTCACCAAATATAAGAAGTCAAAAACAGTTTTTAGTTATGTCAATGCACAAGGCCAACCCAAAACCAATTTGGTTTGGGTTTACTCCACTACTGACTAAGCTGTTATTTGTGCAGGGCAACCACAGGTCTCCTCATAGAACAAGATGGCATTTGGACAGTGGATGCTCTAGGCACATGACAGGCAATTCTGAGTGCTTGTCAAATTTCAAAGGTTTTGATGGAGGTTTTGTTGCATTTGGAGGCAACTCAAAAGGAGGTAAGGTTACAGGTAAAGGTACTGTTAATGCAGGCAACATGAAATTCCATGATGTTTTGTATGTTGAACAGCTTAAGTACAATTTACTAAGTGTCTCTCAAATCTGTGACAAACAGAACAGTGTTCTGTTCACAGATTCTGAGTGCATTGTCCTTTCAAACGATTTCAAAGTTCCTGAAAATCTTGTGTTACTAAGAACACCAAGAAAGGATAATGTTTACTATTTGGACACAGATCTCTTATCTAAATCAAATACTTTAAGCTGTTTGATATCCAAAGCATCATCCAATGAGTCTGCTCTTTGGCATAGAAGGATGTGTCACATGAACTTCAAGTCCATGAAAGTTTTAGTCAAAAAGAATATGGTAAGAGGCTTACCACAAAAGGAGTTCATCTGTGATGATCATTGTGTAGCATGCCTTAAAGGTAAGCAACACAAAACTTCTCATAAGGCCAAAGAAGTAAATTCAATCTCATCTGTTCTTCAGCTGCTTCATATGGATCTATTTGGTCCAACATCTGTTTTGAGTTTGAATAAAAGGGCTTACTGTTTAGTTATTGTTGATGATTTCACCAGATTTACTTGGGTTTACTTTCTTAGGTCCAAAGATGAAACTGCTGAGCTAGTTAAGTCTTTTATCCTTAAGATAGAAAACCAATCCAACTCAAAAGTTAAGGTGATAAGATCAGACAATGGAACTGAATTTAAAAATCACATTCTAAACAGTTTCTTCAAGCCTTTTGGATGCCCATGTACTATTCTTCACACTAAGACTCACTTAGGGAAGTTTGAAAGTAAGGCTGAAGAAGGATTCTTTATAGGATACTCAAGTCAAAGAAAAGCCTATAGAGTATATAACAGTGTGTCTAAAACCATTGAAGAAAGTGCCAATGTTAAATTTAATGAAAATACTGCTAATATCAAAGGCACTGGTCCTGATTGGTTGTTTGATTTAGATTCACTAACAAATTCTCTGAGCTTTGTTCAGTATACTGCAGAAGCTGATGCATACAGGGTTGAAGCTGCCAATACAAATTCTCATGCTGCCAACACAAATTCTCATGCTGCCAATACAATTTCTCAAGCTGTTGGCACAAAATTTCAGACTGCTGCAGATTCACCAAGTTGGGATGATTACACCACTCTACCACTTCTGTCTTGTGATCCTCCAGGGGTCCTGAATGCTCAACATGATATAAATCCAGATACTGAAGTGCCACTCCCAAGTCCTGAGAGAACAGCTCCAACATAAAGGGACACAGTCCCTGATTCAAGTCCAGCTGTTCCTGAAGCTGATCCATTTACTGGTCCTGATGGAGATGATACAAATCTTGGATCCTCTTTTCAGATAGAGAGAGAGCCTACACTAAGGATTCACAAGTATCATCCTCTTAATCAAATACTGGGTGATCCAAGCACTCCTGTACAAACAAGGAAAATGATTCAAAATGAGACTGTTGCTGCTGAACAAACAGTTCCTGAATTCAGCCTAGCTGCCTTTGAAAATTCCTATTTCATGTCTCAACTAGAAACTAAAAAGGCATCAGAAGCATTAAAAGATTCATCCTGGATTGAAGCTATGCAAGAAGAGCTCCTACAGTTCAAGATTCTAAATGTATGGACTCTGGTGGATCTTCCTAAAGGTAAGAGAGCAATTGGTACAAGATGGGTGTTCAGAAACAAGAAAGATGAGAGAGGGATAGTCATCAAGAACAAGGCAAGGCTAGTAGCACAAGGGTACACTCAAGAAGAAGGCATAGATTATGATGATGTATTTGCTCCAGTAGCAAGAATTGAAGCCATCAGACTATTTCTGGCCTATGCAAGTTTCAAAGGTTTTAAAGTGTATCAAATGGATGTAAAGTCTGCTTTTCTGTATGGGACAATTGAAGAGGAAGTATATGTGTGTCAACCTCCTGGTTTTGAAGACTATAAGTATCCAGACAGGGTTTATAAACTAGATAAGGCTCTCTATGGTCTCCATCAAAGCCCCCAGAGCATGGTATGACACTCTGTCATCCTACCTTCTACAGAATGGATTCAAGAGAGGCACTCTGGACAAAACACTTTTCACTAAGTCTATCAAAGATGAGATTCTGCTTGTTCAAATCTATGTTGATGACATTATCTTTGGCTCAACAAATGACTGTCTGTGCAAAGAATTTGAAGCTTTAATGCACAAAAAGTTTCAAATGAGTTCAATGGGAGAACTCACTTTCTTTTTAGGACTACAAGTCAAGCAGAAGCCCACTGGACTCTTCATAAGCCAATCAAAGTATGTGAAAGACATACTGGACAAGTTTGGGTATCAAGACACCAAAGCTGCAAGCACTCCAATGGATCCTCACAAGCAGCTTCATACAGACAAAGATGGCATAGATGTGGATATTCATTTATACAGATCTCTTATAGGATCTCTTATGTATCTAACATCTTCCAGACCTGATATCATGTTTGCTGTCTGTGTGTGTGCTAGGTTTCAATGCTCTCCAAAGGACTCTCACTTGGTTGCTGTTAAGAGAATCTTTAGATACCTTAAAGGCCAACCACACTTAGGCCTATGGTATCCTAAAGACTCTCCCCTTGTACTAACTGCTTATTCTGACAGTGACTATGGTGGATGCAACATTGATAGAAAGTCCACAACTGGTGGATGTCAATACTTAGGAGCAAGATTGGTCTCTTGGCAATGCAAAAAGCAGACAACTGTGTCCACATCATCCACTGAAGCAGAATATGTAGCAGCTGCAAGCTGCTGCTCCCAGGTAATGTGGATTCAAAATCAGCTAAGAGACTATGGTATGAATTTCTTATCCACTCCTATTTATATTGACAATTCAAGTGCAATCAACATTGTGCAAAACCCAGTGAAATTCCCAAAAACCAAGCATATAGAAATCAGATTTCACTTTATCAGAGATTGTAATGAAAAGAAGTTAATCCAAGTTACCAAAATACATACTGATGATCAGTTAGCTGATCTATTTACAAAACCTTTTGATGTAGGAAGGTTCACTTTCCTGGTATCAAATATTGGTATGGTAAACATGGATTAATTTGTTTTCATTATTATCTAACTAGTATGCTTATTTAAGGGGGAGTCACTGTTCCATTGAAAAGATGCAAAATTTTCAACTAAGAGCTTGAGTATTTTCTCAAGCTGCTAGTTCATTTTCTCGGACTGTTAGTTATTCACTTGATCTGTCAAAGTGTGCAGGGTAGTTAGGTAATTTTTAAAATGTGTGTGCGCAGGACCCAACCTTTTTCAAAACCTTTAAAGGTCCCAGTTTCGTTCAGTTGTAACTACCAGTTATCAAATTTCTTCCACGACCTTTCTTTTCTCTCTGAACGATTCACACACACTTCTTTGCAAACCCTAAACCCTTCGTTTGATCATCCATGGAGTTTGTCAAAGAACACAACTATCTTCCCTACTCTCTAAAGCACTCAGACCTTCAACCATTCCATAACATGATGGACTTTCTTCGTCACTCTCATATACATCATGCACTCAATATAAACCCCACCATATACATATCGCATATAGAACAATTCTGGAATCATGCCACTGTTCAATCCATAAATGGAATTCCTTCTATATTATCAAAGATTGATGGCACTCCCATCACCATTACTGAGGAATCCATTCGGTGCCACTTGCATCTTCAAGATGCCACAGGTATAACTGACCTAACCCTTGATGCTTTACATACTGGTCTTTTTAATATAGGTTATAGGGGTCCTGCTGATTCTTTTACTTTTTTAAAAGCCCATTTTTCTCCTAAATGGAAATATCTTGTCCATATTATTCAGCAGTGCATGAGCCCCAAAAGAACTGGTTGGTCCGAATTTTCCTCTAACATTGCCACTGCATTAGTGTGCTTTTCAACAGGCCAACGGTTCAATTTTTCTAACATGATTTTTCAAGGGATGTTAAGGCATCATTCCTTAAAGAGTGGGAAATTTTTGATGTATCCCAGATTTTTGGCAGAAATCATTGCACACACTTGCACCACTGCTCATTCACATAAACGGATACATGTTTCCCACAGGCACTCTCTATCCTCTATAAAGAGACTTTTGAAACATAGTGCCAATTTTTTGAGTGTTGATGTTCCATTGCCTTCTGCAATGATGAACATCCTTCCACAAAATAGAGGAGAGGGTCCTGAGCAGGCTCAGCCTATCATCACTGCTACACCCCCAGGACCCCAACCCCCTCCTCATGATACACAAATTCCTTCTGATCCTTTTGAACAGCCAACTCGCCCACTAAAATTTTTATACAAAAGGAAAAGGGGACCAGGAGCTCCTTCCTCCTCCTCCCTCAGACAAGAGCCATATATCCCTGTGCAGGAGGACACTTCTGCACAGCATATCCAAAGGGAACCAATTGAGGAAACTCCCATCCTCACTCAGGAGGTGAACATCTCTTCAGAGATTGTTCATATGGGTTCTGTGGCTGGCACTACTGATGTTTCTGCAAAAGAGGCACAGGACAGTGCCAACATCTCTAAGACCACACCCATGGCAACAGCCAGTGTGCAAACACAAGCTGGAAGTCCCCAGAACCAAGAACAGAGGGGCCCAGAAGTTTCTACTTCTGGTATTAATGTCAGTGATAGATCACAAGCACCTCAGGTGTTTTCTGATCTTGAGACTAGTCTGCAACTCATGCTCTTGACGGATCCCAAGCTGAAACCTGTTGTAGCCATGTTGGAATACCAAATGTCCATCATTGCTGCACAGGGAGCTCAAATTTTTGCACTCAAGCAGGCAGAGGCGGCTCAAAATAAAAGAATGGATTATTTACACAAAGGGTTCACCCTCTGTGGAAATAAAATCATGAAATTAGAGCAAATGATTCAAACCCAAGGGGCAAAGGTTGTAGGTCCTTCTGACCAAACCAATGCTTCCAAAAAGGGGGAGAATCAGGAGGTTCCCAAATCAGTCCAAGCAGCTCCAACAACATCAGTCCAAGCAGCATCAACAGTTCCATCTTCTAGGCTAGATGTCCCAACAGCTTCTCAAGCTGTTAGCCTAGAAACTCAAGCTGCTGCCCCAAAAGCAACTGGACTTGTTCTAAGAGAAAGGGTTCAAGCTCCATCAAGTACAGTCCAAGCAACATCCTCTTCTGCAAAAGACAAGGGCAAGGGCATCCTTATTGAATCTCCAAAGCACAAATTCTCTTCCAAAGAAGCCCAGATTGCCTTTGATGCTGAAGTTGCCAAGAAATTAGCAGAAGAAATGGACAAAGAATTAGATCAGCAAGCCCAGCCCCCAATAGATGATGATGAGACCTTAGGTGATTACCTAAAGGGGTTTGTGGGCAAACAAGGCGAAAAGAAGAGAAAGATGCCAACAGGGCACTCCAAGGCTGAGCACAGAAGATTTTTAATCAATTTTGCCTTTGCAGCAGGTATTCCAAAGAAAATGGCTCAGTCCATGACTACTGAAAAGCTGCAGGAGATACATGACAAAGAGATGGAGAAAAGAAAGAAAACAAAAGTCTCCCAAGAAGTCCAATCATCCCAAGAAGCCCAACCATCAAAGGAATCAGTTCAAACTGAAGCTGCTGCCAGTGCACCTGCTCCTACTGATCAAGCTGTTGCTTCTATTCCTTCATCTGTGCCATCATCACAAGCAAAGCTGTATCAAGTTAAGAGGGTATTATTTGATCAACAACTGCAAAAGGCAATGGAGATAGAGAAACTGATTGATCAGCACGATTTTACAAAGCCTCTGATAAATTACTGGTATGCCAAGTCACTAGACGACAGAGATTTAAGAGTTAAGTTTGTGATAAGAAGAGAGTCTGGACCAGAAGAAGAATTTGATACTTTTTGGCAGATGGTTCAGAAGTTGACCAGGGATGAGCTAACAAAGATGTACAATATAGGGTCTGTTACACAAGTTAGATCTGCTCTACCACAAGTGAAACAACTTATCAGAGATCTAAAATCAGTTGTTGACCCTGAATTTGCAAGGAAAGAGATAGAGGATGCTGAAAAGAAAGGGAAAAAGATCAAACAAGTTGATCTGTTTGTCAAGTCAAGGACATACAGAATTAAATTCACAGATGGGTCTGGTATATTCTTCAATCTCGAGTTTTATAATTTTTCAAAAGATATGCTGCTTCAGGTAAAATCTGTTAGGATATCTTGTGATAGAGAAGAGATGAAGAGAGAATTTTTGAAGGCTATAGATCAGAAACTTGCACAGCTATAAGTTTTTGAAAGCCTTGGTTTGTAAATAGCAGTTTACTTATTCATTTCCATTTTTGTATAGAACATAAAGTCTTGTGTAAAGAATTTAAGTTAGGGGTAGATTGTTGGTGTTGGTACATTCAGTGTGACGACAGCAGTCTAGTTTTGTTATTGATAAGACAAGTTCTTAGGTGATTTTAGAATACAAGGCTTCGCATTCGAATCTGTGATAGATTCGAATGTAGCCATAGATTCGAATTGTTTAAGGCTTGGGATTCGAATCTGTGATAGATTCGAGTCTAGCCTTAGATTCGAATGGGCTAGATTCGAGACTGTCAATATGGACAGACTCGAATGGGCTTTGGGCCAGATTCGAGTTTGGCCCACATCAGACTCGAATCAGGGTCTATAATTAGGGATAGACTCGAATAATTAGATGACTTTTTGCAGAATTCGTGAGGAATTAAGCAAGAGGCGATCTCGAGTTTATCAGCTAGGTGAGTGCCGTTTCGGAGAGAATTAGTACGTAGGATCGTTCGTGTGTCGTTCGTTCAGCGTCTAATAGTCTCCGTGTTTCCGTTGGTTGAAAGTTGTCCGTCTAACCGTCAACGAGGATTCCGCACTCGTTCACGGATCCGCGTCTAGATAGATCTTGCAGTGGTAGACCTTACAAGTGGTATCAGAGACTACGGAGTGTTCTTGGTGTTCTTCGTGTTCATCAGATACATTCTAGGTTTCTTGACGCTAGTTGGATGGTTTTGCTCTCAAAACAGCTCTCAAAAACGTGTTTTTGAGCTTAGCAAATTCATATTCGGGAAACACTTTGTTGTTTTTCACGTTTTTGATCGAAATCATTATTTTTCGTTTGAAAAATAGTGGTTTAATCTGTAAAACGTCAAAAAATCAACGTGTTAGCCGTTTTTCGAGTTTGCGGCGCTCGATTCTATAGGGGTAATTAGGGTTTTACTTTAGTCTCGAGTCTAACCTAAATACGCTCCTTCGAGTCAATTTCAGTGTGTTTCGAGTCTACTTTGTTTCGAATCTGTTACTACATTCGAATTGGATCTCGAGTCTGTGTTGTTTCGAGTTTATTTCGAGTTTGTTACTGTTTCGATTCTGTGCTTCGAATCTGCTAGACATTCGAATCTACTGAGGCCTTCGAATCTAAGGACCCTCGAATCTAAGGATATCTCGAATCTGACATATTTCGAGTTTAATTGAATTAAAACACTTAATCGAATTTAATCCCAAATAAATTGGAATCTAATTACATTCGAATCTATCTAGATTCGAAAGAGTTAATCCACATTAGTTTCGAATTAAATTAATTAAGGGTCAATTCAATTTCTTTCGAAAAGATGTCTAATCTTCAGAAATTCTTAGAAATGGACCACGAAGTTGGGAAGGCAAATGCACCGCCTAAGCTGATGAAAGTTGAGGACTATTACTGGTGGAAGGATCGATTTACAGATTTTGTACGATTCAATGATATGCGCATGTGGGTGTGCATAGATGAAGGGTACATTCCGCCAGTATCTGAAGTTGAAGGCCGTCAAAAGGTCTTGTCATACCAGATGATGAAAGAGGATGACAAGAAAGTATTTGAAGCCGAAAACAAAGCTTTTTCTTTAATCCGAATGGCGTTACCGCAAGATATTCTACACACATTCCGGACTCAGAGGACATCAAAAGAACTTTGGGAGTCGCTTGAAAAAAGGTGTGAGGGAAATCCTCGGGTTAGGAGAAAGCGTACAGAGCTGTTAAAACAACAGTTCGCCATCTTCAAGGCGTTAAAAGATGAACAATTGAATGATACTATCACTCGGTTTTATCATCTATTAACAGAGCTTGAAAGTCACGACATTGAGTATAGCGACACAGAAAAGAATAACAAGCTTTTGGATGCCTTACCCGCCAAATGGGCGATGTATGTGGCTATGATTAAGCTTGATGAGGATAAGTACTATACTCAATCGTTGGAGGATGTCGTGGGAACGCTGAGGGCGTATCATTTCGAGTTATTGAAGGCTGAAACGGATTATGAACAAGTCCAAAATCCGGCAATGTATTTCGGAAAATCAACACCTTCAGTGACAGCTGATATGAAGACAGCTACAGCGTTTTTCACAGGAGAAACTGCGTCACCAGCTGAGCCAGAGGAAGCACAATGTAGAGCTTTCATAGGGTTTAGTGGACCGGATGAGCAGCCACAAGCATCTACTTCAGGATCATCGTCCCAGGGATACACAAAAATGCCAATGAGTGCTAAAACTGCAGAGGAGCAACTGAAGCTTCTAGCATCATTTGTAGCGGCTTACGGGAATTGTATTCGAGGGAAAATAATTGATCCAGCTTTATGGGAAGAAGATTATGATCAGGTGGATCCGGATGACTTGGAACAAATGGACCTACAATGGCAATTGGCTATGGTCACACAGAGATTGAAAAGGTTCATGAAAAGAACAGGAAGAAGTATGAGTGTGAACAATGTAGGATTCGATAAGTCAAAACTTAGATGTTATAACTGTCAGGGGTTGGGACACTTTGCGAGAGAGTGTCAAAGACCTAAGATTAATAATCATCAGAACTTAGGACGTCAGTATTTAGCCAGTTCAGGGAATCAAAGATCAGGGAATCAGGGTTCAGTGGCTGGTTTACTTGCTAATGTGGGGTCTAACAGACAGTTAGATGGCACATATGATTGGAGTACACATCCAGAGACTAATGCTAGGGCCTTCATGGCTGAAGTCACAGAGACTGGAAGTACGGGAGCAGAAGAGGAAGAGAAAGAGGATACACAGTTTTCTGATTCAGAACCTTTGGTGCTGGAAATTGCTGAGGAGCTAACTACGCTGGAGTTTGCAGCTCAGATGGCCAATATCAAATCTGATCGGAAACAGGTCATTCTAAACTCTTCTACTTTTCATGATTTATGTGCTTTATGTACTACTTTGAATGATAAATTGAATTTAGTACTAGAAACATATTCATCTATGACTGCTCAAATTCAATCCTTAAAATCAGATAATGCTAATTTATTAGACATTAAGGAAGATCTTCAGGCCAAACTGAGAAATGATGCTCAAGATTTCCTAGTTCTGAATGACAAATTGATTGAACAAAGTGTCAGGAATGAACTACTTTATGAGCATGTAGAGTCACTGACCAAAGAGATCTCTCTTAGAGATAAGGAATTAGCTGAGTCTAGTACTAAGGTTGATGAGGCCAATAGCAATCGTGTACCTACTGCTCAGGATGAGACCAATGATATGGTTAAATCAGAGGTAGTCAAGGTAACTGAGTCCTATGAAGTATCTTCAATTACTCCTCAGGTTAGACAAACAGTACAGTGTGTTCAGTCTAGTTGTAATTCAAACCTAGAAGAGGAAAATACTGTAAGCAATGTTAACAAAGGGGAGTTAAAACAAGCTGTTGATACAGACAATCAGGGTATTAGTAAGACACCTAGGTCAAAGAGTGCCTATAAGAAATCTATTGACAAGAAGTCTTGCTTTAAGTGTCATGAGAAAGGACATGTTCTTTCAGGTTGTCCCTACAAAAAGTCAGAGTCTTCATTGAACATAGGGAAACAAGAGCAGCAAATCTTAAAAACAATGCCTAGTGATGCGAGCGGGAGTAGTTCTCGAGTTTCTGAGAAGAACTCCGTTGAGGTGTCACGTATAGGTAGTTGTCAATCATCGGAGTCTCTTAGACAAATTGACGGACTTAGGATTAATTCACCGAATAGATCTCCTAGTCACTCAATGTCTGGCCCCCATACCATTATTAGGAAAAATTCACCTAAGAGGAGTCACACTCTCGTTAGGTTTAATTCTCCTAATAAGCATACGACACAAGGTAGAGCCCGGAATTATGAGACTGAAATGTACTATAACAGAAATTATTCAAGGGCTGAACCGAAAAGACCAATACAAAGGTCGAGAATGGATGTTAATCATTCAGCTTCACAACAGATTCTCAATCAAAAATCCAAGTCACCTGAAAGGAGAGATGGGTATTTGAAAGAATTCAAGTTTGAGGATGAGGATGGTATTACCAAGTCAGTCATGGCTTGGGTCCCCCGTGATAACTAACTTTTCTTGTTTAGTGTGCAGGAGTTAGCTACAGATCCTAATGACAAATGGTTTATGGATAGTGGTTTCTCTTGATACAGGACAGGGGTACAAAGGACGAAACAGCAGGTATGCTTTCTGGGTCCTTAGACCAAAGTGAGAAGTTATAAGGGAAACATGTAAGGTGTGTCAATTGTGTCAGTCTGTATAAACAATGCGAATCTAGTCACAAAAGCATTTGTTAGTTCATGCTTTGGGTTGTTAGTTCAACTGAATGGCATGTGTAATCCAAAGTAATTTGACCTTAGGCTATTTTTTTTATATAGTAAATTAGTAAGTTACTTTATTAGCTTATTATTATTTATGAAAATCAAAATAAAAAAAAAAGAGAGAAAACCATAAAAAATAAAAAAAAGAGAATATCAGAAAATTGAGTTAAGTCTTAGATGCATAGGTTCAAAGTGACGAAAATTAGCACAGTCGTTACAAACTATAAGTGTTTAGGCTTTCACACATAATGCAACTAAATCCTAAGTGTTATACTTTATTTAGTTTGATGTGTTGGTAGGCATAATACATATAGGGAATCTCAAGGCTAATAAAATATTCTAGAAAAAGTCAAGCGTGTCACTAACTTAGATGTACGACCAATCGGTCTTAATTTTTATGTACAAGACATACAAACATTGAGTCTAAATGAGGTATGCAAACTTTCTGGGGATGTATGGAAACATCAAATACATCTTAAAATGGAATGAATAGAAAAATCATATAAAACTGAGAGTCGAAAACATGCAACTCTGTTGTACGTAAGTACAGACCTGTTGTCTCTGTTTAGATTCGGGTTAGCAGATATGTCGCTTTGTTGTACGTCAGTACAGACCTGTCACCGCTGTCTGCTAACTTTAAAAATAAACCTTAAGTCGAACTAAGACACTTTGTTGTATGAACATACAGACCTGTGTCCGATGTTTGTCTTTTAAAGAAAGTTTGCAAATACCAACAAATTAGAATCTTTGTCTGTGTGCCTTGATCATAAAAGTATGTCTATGTCTGAGTCACGTAAGATAATTTCATGATAAATAAAAATGCCAAGGGATATTCCGAAATGTAGAGTGTTTAAAGGGGTAAAATACCAACAATCGGCTAAATAGGTATGTCACGACAAACAAACAAAGGAATAAAAAATTCCTAAGTGTGAAAGTTTAAGTACTGAAAGTTAGTATCAGACATCGCTATCTGATTGAATCTTTCTTTGACTATTCTCGCCAAAAATATACTATTTAGTGTAGGTTAGAGTAGCTTAAGTTTAAAATTAATTTTATTTTATTTTATTTTTATCTTCAGTAGGATAAAGGTCAAAGTTTCTAAGGATGCATGATTGGTTGAATAAACAAATATTGCGTGAAAATCTGTTGCTTAGTGTGATTGGTTCTGCAAAGGTTGTAAACCTCCATTACATGAAAAAGTTGAAAAAGTTGAATTGTATTCAAAGATTTTCAAAATTTTCATTTAAGTGTTGAAAAAGTTGAAAATTGTTCAAAGTCTTTCAAAACTTACGAGGTTGGGACTATTTAAACAAAGGTAATGATAGTTTCTCTCGAACTTAGTTCTCGTGTTTGGTTTACGCTATAAACCTTCAAAAACTTTAAGTAGGAGAGTTTCATTTTATCTTTATCGTTGAATAATGATTTTAATGTCCTACTAACATCTAATGACTTGTTTCATCTGTTGATTAAGTCTATACAGTGTTAGCCTTGAATTATTCACAGAATTACAGATTCTTCAACTAACAAAGGCGATTTGTGAACTTCATGCCAAGTTGGATCAGACAGAGACTGATCAGTAGCAGCAGATTGCAAATCTGGAGGCTATATTGGCATCTGGTTGAAAGATCATCCATCTCAGGGGGAGAAATAGTAGAGAGTGGAGAAATCGTAGAGAAGCTGTCCTTCGAAAAAGATAAGTCAAAGAAGATAGCTCGAATAGTGAGCGGGCAGATCTTTCAAGACAGTAGTGAGCTGGCAGATCT
>JAANYP010001806.1:0-187171 GCA_020465985.1 Centrapalus pauciflorus
AGTGAATATATCCAGTATATGCCTCAATTCAATAAATTACAGAGTTCTCAAGTTTACCAAATAACAGACTTTATGCAGCAACAACAGATCCTATGAAGCACGAAATTCATGTTGCAAAATATAATGCTTGTTAACTTAAACTTATTGAATAGTGCGACTAATCTATATTTGCATCATGTTGTCTAATTCTATTGAATAAAAGTAGATAACAACAAGATACCAATTCTAAGCTATTCATGAGCAGAACAAATACAAATAGTGCCTACTTTGACTACAAAGCAAAATCAGACTAACCAACCATACAAACAGTCACTGCACAGGCTGCTACACCTGCTGAGTTTTCATACTTCACAACAAATACAAATAGTGCCTACTTTTACTACAAAGCAAAATCAAACTAATCAATCATACAAACAATCGCTGCACATGCTGCCATTACTAGTTCGATTTCATACTTCCCAACAGCAAACGAAAGTAGATGGATTGCCTACCCTGTGCAATTGCAACCGCTGCACAGGCTGCACTAACTAGTTGTATTTCATCCTACCGAACAGCTAAATACAGCAGCTGGATTGCCTACCAAGTGCAACTGCAACCGCTTCACATAGCCATGGTAATATATTGAATAACAGCAGATACGAACAAGATGAGAAATCTCAGCTATTCAAGAGCAGAACAAATACAAATACTGCCTATGGTGACTACAAAGCAAAATCAGACCACCCAAAAATAAAAAACAGTCGCTGCACATGCTGCAATGACTGATGAGTTTTCATACTACCCAACAAATGCAAATAGTCCCTACTTTGACTACAAAGCAGAATCAGACTAATCAGGCATATAAACGATCGCTGCACAGGCTGCAAACGCAGCAACTACTGCTTAAAATCTGATGCACCGATCAGCAACTGCAGTCGCTGCACCGGCTGCATCGGACAAATGCTAACCGGACCCAACTGCATCTGCAGCCTTTGTGGTACACCACTGCTAAAAAAACGATAGACGACACTAACCTGGAATGGCGACCATGGGTGAATCCTCGATGACCACTATCTCCTTGCCTTTAGCTTTACGTCTATCTCCTGAATCGTCTTCCACGGTCATCGGATATTCAACATTACTACCCTGCAATACCTTTTCCATCTCCACGCTTGATTCCATAAATATCTGGTTCTATTGGCGATTTTATGAACCCTAGTCGTGTTACTATTCTGAATTTCGTTCCATCCTCTTTTCCGGTTAATATAGAGTAATAATTGGAGATGCTTGTTGCAGATAACGTCAAATTCCCATCGTAACTCATCTCCCCTTCAATTCAGATGGTAGTTGCCGGTTTGCCCCTTACTAGTTTCCCCCTTACGAAGCATAGAAACCGCTGATTGCATTTTCAATAATTTTATGACCATAATGCCCCTGAAGCTTTATTTATTAAAATCCACGTAAGTTAATTTCACATGCTGATGTGTTTTATTCTAAGTGGTTCACATTGTTTGCAACCTTATTATTGTGCACAAGGGAACCTACCCCTATATATATATATATATATATATATATATATATATATATATATATATATATATATATATATATATATATATATATATATATATATATATATATATATATATATATATATATATATATATATAGGAGAGTTTAATGGAAAACCACAATGCACCTGAAAACTTGTGAAAACCGCACTGCACCACCACAAATGCATCAAATTCCCCGCGTGATGCATCAAAATCCCGAGTAATGCATCAAATTTCCCGCGTGATGCATCACATTATTTACGATCATGCCACTGCGTTTTTCATGAAATTCACCAAATCGGACGGTATGCGTTGGTTTCCACAGTTTTCAGGTGCATAGTGGTTTTCCATTGAACCCACCCCTATATATATATATATATATATATATATATATATATATATATATATATATATATATATATATATATATATATATATTCGAATGACATCAGAAAGTTTATATTTATGTGTGTTGTGTGTGCAAAAAGGGAGCCCAAGACATAGTCTTCGGGGTTGGGGTTATAAAGGTGATGTAGTGTGTGTGTGTCCTTTGAGGCCTGGTTAGTGGTGTGTGTGTGTGTTTTAAACTAAAATAACAACTATAGATATGTGAGTGCATAGTATGCATATGTGTGTAGTTAAGTATTGTATCTAGATTTATGTTTGATGCGTGGACTTTGTCAACTGTGGTTTGTATAAATTGGGGCTATCTCGTACAGTATAATTTTTGATTTTCCAAGATATTATTTATTCATCATCATTATCATTTTTTGGTACAGGTTGCTTCTGAAGCTCTAGCTCAAATGGCCTTGGTAAATGACTTCCATAGATGTCATCTACAAGATCATTTTGAAACTGAGCGTTGGGATCTATGTATATAATCAACTTATTTCTTGATACACTGTCAATGTAAACGTTTTACGTTGTCTTGTATGTTTGATCGAATGCTTAATTTTTTTATTCTTATGCATTATCTAATTAAGATTTAAGACGATATTATTTTTGTCAGCACGGAGATGTGTGGTTGATGCAGACGGACCGTGTCCACCTCTCTTATGAGGATCATGCTTGGGAGTTGGGATTGTAGTACTTCAATTATTAACTTATGAAGTTATGTATCTTTTTGTTTGTTTGAATGTTGTATTATTTTAAAAAAATATCAACATATTTGGATGTTTTTGGATTGATCAACATTTTTGGAGTTTATAAAATTTATTTTGGAATGATCAACATATTAAAAAAACAAGAAAATCAGGATAAAAATAATTGATAAAGATAAAACTGTTAAATAAAGTTTATTTCTACTGTTTGTAACAACCAAACAATAGAATTAATTTTCTGTTATAAATCAATTCTCATTCTCTAGACTAGTAGACTACCACCTTTGAAGGTGTGTTGAAGAGTTCTTAAGGTTAACTTTAGGTTTCTTTGGGTATTATTTTTGAAGGATTCTTGAGTTACGATTCTTGGAGGTATGATTTAGAGCTCTATTTTCGATTCATATAGTTCATTGATTCTGTGGATCAATAAGAAGTGAAAGAGAGGAAGACTCACCGTAGAAGAAGATGTATTCGTCGAAGATGTATGTGGCCGTCGGAGAAGGAAGATGTCGCTGCCGGAGAAGGAGATGTCGTCGCCGGAGAAGGAAGTAGAGGTGCACATTACCCGGATTCAATCCGGTCTGGTTTTTTTCTTAAAAAAACCGGTTTTTATAAAAACCGGATTGGTTCTCAATTGGTTTTCGACCCAAACATTTAAATCTTATGTAACCGGTTCTGGATAAAAAAAAATTGGATTTTTCTAAAACCGGTTTTAAAAGAAAACCTATTTTTTAATTTTTTTTTCCCAGATTTTTTTTTTGCTTTTTTTCTTTTGGGCTTGCTTTCTTTTATTTTTTGGGCTCCGTTTTTTTTGGGCTAGGTTTCTTATTTTTTTGGGCTTAACAAATCTACTAGTTTATTACCCGCGTATTACGCGGATATTTTTAATATATATAAAATATATCAAATAAAAAGATAAAGATATAAATATTATTTTTTAAACAAAAATATATAAGATGATATTATTATTTATTATGACCTATTAATTTTGTATATTTCTAAATGTAAATGAAGAGTAATTATTTTCTTATATATTTTTTTAAACTTTTATTATATTATCTTATAATTAATAAGTTAGTAAATTATTAGATTTTGTTTGATTTGATTTGATTTAAATTTAAAAATGGATTATATTAGATTTGGATAAATTTAATTAATTAGTTAGTAGAGTATTAGATTTTGTTTGATTTGATTTGATTTGAATTTAAAAGTGGATTATATTAGATTTCGATAGATTTGATTTAAATTTATTTACTATTTTTAAAATCTATTGTAAGGTCTTGACTCTACGAAGATCTATCCTGACGCGACACACACCAACGAGTGCGGAATCCTCGTTAGTGGCTTGACGGAAATAACACTCACACGAAACACGGAGACTACCACAACGCTGTACGATCGACCACGAACGAACCTACGCTATGATTCTCTCCGAAATAACTGTAACAATACTAATAAACTCGAGATCGCCCTTTTGCTTAATCTCACACGAATTCTGCAAAAGTCTGCTAATGGTTCGAGTTAATCCCTAATTATAGAGGCTCATTCAAGTTTGACATGAGCCAAACTCGAATCATGCCCAAGGCCCATTCGAGTTTGTCCCCTTGACACTCTCGAATCTGCCTTATATTGCACATTCGAATTTACACTAAATTCGAATGACATTCAATGATGAATTCGAATTTATTCTAAATTCGAATTTCACATATTAAACTTATATTTGAACTTATGTTTCAACTTATGTTTGAATTTATCTTTGAACTTTATGTTTGAACTTCTTGTAATACATTACATCAAGTTCAAACATACAATCAATAATTATCAAACATATATAAACACATATATCAAACACTTGTTAATATTCAATACTTTGCAATATCACTTGAACCAAAATGCTAATACACTTAGACTGCTATCGTCACACAGGGTGTACCAACAGACTCCCCCTTGACGATAGCTTCTAGTTATTTACATTTTGTTTAAGAACTTTGTTTATTTAAACTGCTGCCAGCATACAAACCTTGCTCAATACATACTTTAACTACATTTTGATATTTTCTAGCCTCACCTTCCATATGTGCGTCACTTGAGATTTGATGAGCGTGAAGCACTTGCAGGTCATCTTTGGGAAGGTTCACTAGGTGTAGCGGATCGTAGACTCTAAGAATTACTTTTTCTTCAAAGTCCTCCATCACTGCTTCTCCTGTCTCACTTTCCACGTACCACCAATTGAGATTCTTCATGACGTCCTGTGGCATTGGCTTGAGAGGTACCTTCTTCAGACATCTAACTGGTTTATATTGAATCTTCATCCACGGTCTACCAGTTAGGGGATCAATTCGAGTATTGTCCGTTACTCGTTTACCCACTCTTGGATTAAGTCTCTCAAATTTCCTCGACCTCCCTTCTTTTCTGATGATCTTACCTATTACTTCAGCATAAGGGTCGTCGCCGATATTGATGAGCTCATTCCATGCTAACGCCTTTATTTCAACTTTTGGTAAGGAATTGAACGCTTTCAATCTTCTTCTGAGATACTGGAGGCCATCCTTTCGTTTGATAATGAATAGCTGCAGTTCTCGGTCAAAGAACCAGCTTAAAATATTTCCAGATAGCTCTCCAGCACCCGGCACACGCATCCTTTTCTTCAGCTCCAACTCTTTTTTCTCTGCCCTGAACCACAGTTTCCTTTTTTCTTCGTTTGTGAGTTCTCTGGCAGGCTCTTCACTTGATGATTCAGCATTTAAAGCAGATTTGACTACTTCTATGTTAATCACATTATTTCCTTCTGTTATATATGTATCTGTGATAGGGTTTTGTTGAACAATGATTTCATTTGCTTCATCATCCTCATCAACATAAACTTCATCATCAGATTTCTAGTCGGTTATATCTTCAGGCACGAACTCTCCTTCTTCTAACTCTTCCATTTCGTCCTCGAAATCAAATCCAAAGTCTAGAGGGTCTTCATCGATATCCATTAATGCTTCAATCATTTCATGTATCTCAGACTCTGTGACTTTTGAGGAACTAGCCTCACCTCCTTCAGCTCCCGACTGACTCGGCTCCCCCTGAACTTCAGCATGCTGAGCAGCAGAAAAATCTACTGGCTCATTATCTTTTTGTGCACTGGGATCATTGCCGTCATCATCTCCACCCTTTGGCTGCTCCTCCTGATCCCTACAACTCGTCTCCCCCTGAACCTTCAGATTTTTCAATAATTGCTCAATAAGGGATCGCATGGATCGAATCTCGGCAGATTGATCGGCAACAAACGTTTTAAGCTCCAAGTTGTCTTCCTCGATCTTAGCCACAACTTTCTTTAACTCTGCATTCTCTGTGTCGACTATGGCATTGTGCTACTGTATCTCACTGAGAGCCTTGGTTAACTGCAAGATTTGGACTTGTTGGAATTCAACCTTGCTTCGGAGCTCAGAAAACCTTTGATTGTCTGTGAAGGTGGAGCATGTGGATGGAATTGATTAGATGGGAGTTGGGATGATCGGTGAGGGAATGGATGGTTGAATAGGTGATGGTTGTGGGATGGGTTCTGATGGTTGGGCAGAAGGTATTTCTGGCTCCGGAGCAGAGGCTGATGAAGCTCCCTCCATGAAGCGATGTCTCTTCGCTCTCTGCCTTTGTATCAGAGGGGCTACTTCTTCCTCCTCAAAATCCGAGTCATCAGACTCCCTTGCAGCTCTTCTTCTTCTAGTTCCTTCCTCTATCACAACTAATCTTGATCCATGTGTCCGTATGTGGATGGACGGATCTTCTGTTTGTTTTTCAACTTCTATTTCTTCCATTTCCTCTGATTCAGTCTCTGAAGAAGACTCCTCGTCACCTGCTGGCTCAGGTTCATATTCATCAATTTGTCTAAACACATCAACTTCTCCTTCTGGAGGCTCCAATAGATCTCCAACGAGTCCAGCCGTGATTTCCGTATTAGCATTCGGACCGGCTGCCCAAATCTCTTGCAAAGTTTGAAATGTTGGATCAGATTCAGATGGTGCACTCGAAGGACCAGCCTCTTCCGGCTCTTGAGCTTGGCTTGTAGTAGGCCTATCTGCCTGAATTTGTCTCGCGGATGCCCTTTGCCTCCTTCTCTGTTGTTGAGGCCTTGGTTGCTGCGGTCGATGTTGCTATGGTTGTTGTTACTGTTGCTGGGGAACCTGCACATCCCCTGCCCAGTTGGCATCTTCCCTTACTTGGAAATCGGGATCAATTACAGCTCCAAACAATGGTCCCTCTACTGGAGTAGCTAATTTTCCTCGATGAGAGGAGCAATCAGCAAATATTCTTTTATCTATGACCGCAACACTCTGAATTTCATTGAGCTGTGGCAGATTTGGCAGGAAGTGCCTGATCAGCATCATCACAAATCGTGGGTATAACAAAAGTCTTTCTCTTTCTGGAGCAGTTATTTGATGAACAAACTCAGAAAAGAACATTTCCGAAAAGCTGAACTTTTGATTGTAGACTAATGCAATCATTCCCGACTGAATCTTCGATACAATGTAATCGAAGCCAGCTTTCTTTGCTGCAAAACATACCATGAAGACATGCGTCAAGCTGCATCCTCCGTAGTCAGAATCCGTGAACGCCTCTAATTCCAGATCTCCCTCCGTGTGATACCAAAGTCCCAGCTTCGGTTTCGACTTGAGGTATCGTAGAATCTGCTTCACAGCTTTCATGTGCATCTCTTTCGGATTAGCTTGAAACCTAGCACAAATACAAACAGCAAACATAATGTCAGGTCTTGAAGCAGTTAAATACATAAGTGACCCAATCATGGCCCGATATAACGTCGGATCCACATCGGTATCACTTTCAGTACCCGGTCCGAGATTGTGATTCACTTGAATCGGCGTGCTGAAATGAGCTGTCAGTTTTGTCCCTTCCATCCCGAAGCGCTCTAATATGTCATAGACATACTTCGTCTGATGGATAAACATCCCCTCCTTCTTCTGGTCAACTTGCAAACCCAAAAAGATATTCAACTCACCCATTGCACTCATCTAAAATTTTGACTTCATCACCTTCTCAAAATCCTTGCACATTTGCTCGTCTGATGATCCAAAGATGATATCATCGACGTACACTTGTACCAAGATGAAGTGTTCTCCCTTTCGCTTAACGAACAGCGTACTGTCTATCCTTCCTCTTTCAAACCCATTTTCTAACAGATGGTTGGACAGAGTCTCGTACCACGCCCTCGGTGCTTGATGCAATCATTACAGAGCCTTATCTAATCGATATACTCTGTCTGGATATTTCGGATCTGTAAATCCGGGCGGCTGTTCTACATACACCAGCTCCTTCACTTTCCCATAGAGGAAAGCACTCTTAACGTCTAGCTGATATACCTTAAAGCCCTTGAAGGAAGCAAAAGCCAGAAACAACCGAATAGCTTCCAACCTTGCTACTAGCGCGAACACCTCATTGTAATCGATTCCCTCCTCTTGGTTGAAACCCTTTACAACTAACCTAGCCTTGTTGCGAGTGACTATACCCCGATCGTCTCTTTTGCACTTAAAAACCCATTTGGTTCCTATTGCTATTTCCCCTTGAGGTAATGGAACTAACTCCCACACTTCTAGTTTCCTAAATTGAGAGAGTTCTTCCTGCATCGCTTCAACCCAGGAGTTATCTTTTAGTGCCATTTGCACGTTTTTCGGCTCTACTTGCGAGATGAAGCACGAATAGAGGCAGGTATGAAAGGCCTCGGAGTCATTTATCATCGACAACAACACAGTGTTGTTATTTAAACTACTCCTAGTCCTCACATCCGCATTAGGATTTCCTATGATGCTTTCTATAGGATGGTTCTTGTTGATCCTAGATGTCTCTATCTCGTCAACTCCCAGATTATCTCCTAAATTTGATCCTATGTCACCTAACGGGGGAACAACCTCAGATTCTACATTTTCCTCCTCGTGGACAGTTTCCTCAGAGTTGGAATTTGTTGTCTGAGTCTGATTCTCGTTTGTAGGTGCTTCTGAATTAGTGACTTCTGGAGATCCATCTTCAGTTGAAGTAGGCTCGGATGTTGATTGAAATGTGGTCCTCGGAAAGCTATGACCCTCGTCATTCAGATTCAACGTCGCCATATCCTTTTCGATGGAACCTGCATTTTTATCCAAAGGAATGTTAAATGATTCAAACAGTTTGTCATAATCAAATATCCATTCCGGACCTGTTTGGGGTTCATGTGTATAACTTGTGACTTTAATGTTATACACAATCTCTACTGTACCATTAGTTTTGTTAAAAACCTGTTTGTTTGGTGAGTTCGGCACATAACCTAGGAAGTATCCTTCGTCAGCCTTTTCACCAAACTTAGGTTGATGTTTTGTTCGCAATAAAGTAAATGGTACCCCAAAAGGTTCGAAGCCAGTTAAATTAGGTGGTCGTTTATTCAAAATTTCATAACAGGTTTTGTTCAAAGATTTGACCGTAAGGACCCGGTTTAAAATATGACATGCGGTATTCACTGCCTCCCCCCAAAACATGGTAGGAAGCTTTGAATCCGAAAGCATGGTCCTTGCAGCCTCAATCAATGTCCTGTTCTTTCGTTCGGCCACCCCATTTTGTTGTGGCTCATATGGTGCACTAAATTGATGCACTATGCCCTTTGATAGGCAATATACACTAATTACAGTGTTTTTAAATTCAGTTCCATTATCACTACGAAGCCGTTTAACCCTTGTTCCATAAGAATTCTCCACTTGGTCTAAGAACCCGATGAGCTTGGAAGTCGTCTCGTCCTTTGTACCTAGAAAGAAAACCCAAGAAAACCGTGAGTAGTCGTCAGTGATAACTAAACAATACCAACTACCACCTATACTCCTTTTGTTGATTGGTCCGAAGAGGTCCATATGCAACAAATCGAATGTGGCAGCGATGGAGTTCTGAGTCTTGGACTTATGTGCCTTCTTGTGTTGTTTGCCCTTCTTGCATGGTAGACACTTATCCTCAAACTGAAAAGTCTTCATAAGAACACCTTGCACCAGTCCATTTTTCGTTATATAATTCATCTTTCTTAGGTGCAAGTGTGCCATGCGTCTGTGCCATAAAACCGACTCAGTCTCCGAAGCTTTAGATAACAGACAGATTGGACCCATCGAAGATTCCGGCTTGTTCATATCGAGCATATACAAGTCGTTCTTCCTTGGAGCCCTCATCAGAATCCACTCTTCAGGTATCTTGAAACCCGGTTTTAGCACCAACGCCTCAGTGTCAGTGAACAACACTGAATTCTTTCTATCACAGATTTGAGATACACTAATGAGATTATGAACCAGTTTATCAACGTGATAAACTTGATCCAATGTGATCGTCCCATTAGTGACTTCTCCAGTACCCGTGATGGTTACTCCTTTATTGCTCGCGAATGATACAAATCCCCGATTCCCACCATTGAAGTCTGTAAGTAGACTTCTTTCCCCTGTCATATGCCTGGAGCACCCACTGTCGACGAACCATTTGTTGTTTAGACCTGTGGTTATCTCCTGCACATGAAAGAAAATAGGTTAGTTATCACGGGGAACCCAAGCCATATCTGACTTGGTAATACCATTCTCGTCCACATACTTAAACTCTTTCAAATACAAATCTCTCCTTTCAGGTGACTTGGGTCTTTGAACTGGAGTTTGTTGTGGTGCCGAGTGATTGAAGTTCACTCTTTGCCTTTGAGTAGGCATTTGCTGTGGAGCTCTTGAATAATTACGATTATAATGCATTTCAGACTGATATCCCTGAGCTCTACCCGGTGTGTGATGTCTAACAGGAGTGTGTGACCTTACCGGAGTGTATGCATAGCTAGGTGTTGTGCTCCTATATTGTTGTTGTGGTCCAGACCTAGATTGATTAACGACTCGATTCGGTGAATTAGTCCTAATCACTTCTTTTGGCCCACTTTTCACCGGTATTTGTTTCACAGCCGGTTTTGGTGTAGCTTGCACAGTTTTCTCGGTACTCTGAGAACTAATAGTGCTCGCAACACTTGTAGAAGGCTTAGCTTGTTCTATCTTCCCTGTCTTAGGTGTATTATCGACTTTTCTATGTGGACAGTTAGAAGCAACGTGCCCTCTTTCATGACATCTAAAACAAGACATTTTGTCAATAGACTTCTTGTGTGTGCCCTTTGACTTAGTTGTCTCACTAGTGTCTGGTTCTTTTGGTGCTTCTACAGGGACTGGTTCATCATCCTGATCATTAAAATCAATTTTGTGTTTTCCTACAGGTGTATCACTAGAGGAAGGCACAAACTTAACTTTCTTAATCTTGACATTAATATCAGTCACCTTAGATGTATTTTCCTTTACAGGTTCAGACACTGGTTCCGGTATGTCCTCTAAGTCTACTGATTTCTCAGTTTTCTCCTGAGGTTGAGTCACATAGTTGTCATTAAAAGGTGGAGGACTCTCATGATATCCTAGACCTACATGCTTTTTAGATTGCCGTTGAGCATCTAAAATTTTCCCTAGGTTAAGACTTGAGTTCCTAAACTTTTCTAGCTTACTATTTGCCTCAGCTACCTTCACCTTAGACTCAGCTAGCTCTATGTCTTTGGTTTTCAGCTCCTTGGTTAATGCCTCAACATGTTCATACATGAGTTCTAACCTAACACACTGTTTGCTCAGTTTGTCCTTTAGAACTATAACATCTTGTGCATCAGCCTTAAGCTTATCCCTAAGATCTTGCTTTATATCTATCAGGCTAGCATTATCTGATTTTAAAGATTCATTTTGAGCATATATATTTTGATGTGATTCTAGTACTAGATTTAACCTATCGTTAGATGTAGCACATAAAACACACAATTCATGGAAAAGAGAGAATTCCATACTTACCTTTGTATGATCTAATTCTACGTTGGCCATCTGAGCGGCAAACTCCAAAATCGTCTGATCAATAGACTTCTCCACCCACATCGGACTGCTTTCTTTTTGGCTGATGTCCCCAGTGTTCTGTTCTGCTCCTTCACATCCACTCTCAGTCACTTCAGCCATACAGGCTCTAGCGTTCATTTCTGGATGTGTACTCCAGTCATAAGTACCGTCCAGCTGTCTGTCTGATGTGACGTTAGATAACAGACCAGCTATGTTTGCTTGACTGGTTGATGTACTCGGAAGATATCGCTGTTGTGATTGGTTCTGATACTGTCCATGGTTCTGATTCTGCCCTTGGTAATTCTCTACCTTCGGTCTCTGACACTCTCTGGCGAAGTGTCCTAACCCTTGACAATTGTAGCATTTTACCTTGGACTTATCGAAACCAATCCTGTTGTTACTCATGTTCAGATTTCTTCCTGTCCGTTTGATGAACCTCTTAACCCGTTGAGTTACCATGGCCAGTTGCCATTGGAGATCCATCTCTTCAAGGTCATCAGGGTCTACCTGATCGTAATCCTCATCCCAGAGTGCAGGATCGTTGATTTTACCCTGAACGCAGTTTCCATATGCGGCCACGAATGAAGCCAACAGATTCAGATGGTCTTCGGCCGATTTAGCGCTCATAGGCATCTTAGAATATCCCTGAGATGTAGATGTCGGTGTAGCCTGATGTTGTTTTTCTTCTGGTCTACCAAACCCTAAGAAAGCCCTAGTCTGTGCGTCCTCTGGCTCAGCCGGTGTCGATGTTTCGCCCGAGAAGAAGGCTGTAGCTGTCTTCATTTCAGTTCCCACTGAAGGTGTTGATTTTCCAAAATACATTGCTGGATTTTGGACTTGTTCATAATCCGTTTCTGCCTTCAGTAATTCAAAATGATACACCCTCAGCGTTCCCACCACATCCTCCAGAGATAGAGTATAGTATTTATCCTCATCAAGCTTAATCATTGCCACGTACATCGCCCATTTGGCCGGTAAAGCATCCAGAAGCTTATTATTCTTTTCAGTGTCGCTATACTCAATATCATGACTTTCTAGCTCAGTCAGCAGATGATAGAAACGCGTGATGGTGTCGTCCAGCTTTTCATCCTTCAATGCCTTGAAGATCGCAAACTGCTGCTTAAGCATCTCCATACGTTTCCTCCTTACCCTCGGGTTACCCTCACACCTCTTTTCCAATGACTCCCACAGTTCTTTCGAAGTCTTTTGATTTCGAAAAGTGTGCAGTATGTCCTGAGGTAACGCCATTCTTATGATAGCGTACACGCGATTCTCTGCTTCAAACAGCTTTTTGTCATTGTCCTTCATTTTAGAATAAGTAACAACCTTTTGTCTTCCTTCTATCTCAGCTGTCGGTGGAATGTATCCCTTGTCGATACAGATCCACATACGCATATCATTGAATCGCACAAAGTCGGCAAACCGATCTTTCCACCAATAATAGTCTTCAAGCTTCATCAATTTTGGCGGAGTATTTGCTTTTCCGACCTCGTGATCCATTTCCAGAAACCGTTGTAGATTTGAGATTGTTTCAAAGATAATTGTATTTAATCTTAATTAATTTAATTCGAAATTAATTTAAATTAATTCTTTCGAATTTAGGTAAATTTGAAACTAATCAAATTTAAACCTATTTGGAATTAAATTTGAGTTAAGTATTTAAATCCAATTAAAGTCGAAATATATGGCAAACTCGAATGTCCAGGTAAACTCGAACAACAGTCAAAATCGAAACTCAGTTAAACTCGAATCCCCTATTCAACTTTAGGCCAAAGTCGAAGCCTAAAGCAAATTCGAAACCTCTGAACTCGAAAACACTTTTTAGGAAACTTGAAAGGAGCGTATTTTGATCAAACTCGAAAATGAGCAAAACCCTAATTACTCCTTAACAAATTCGAGCTGCACAAACTCGAGAAACGGCTAATACCTCAAATTTTTAACGTTTTTCAGATTAAATCAATATTTTTACGAGTAAAAATATTAATTTCGATCAAAAATGTTAAAAATAACAAAGTATTTCCCGAAACCAAATTTGATAAACTCGAAACCCTCAAAAATCCGTGAGATTAACCGTCCAAAAGCGTCAAGAAACCTAGGATGTATCTCTATGAACACGAAGAACACGAAGAACACCCCTTTCTCTCTGATACCACTTGTAAGGTCTTGAGTCTACGAAGATCTATCCTGACGCGACACACACCAACGAGTGCGGAATCCTCGTTAGTGGCTTGACGGAAATAACACTCACACGAAACACGGAGACTACCACAACGCTGTACGATCGACCACGAACGAACCTACGCTATGATTCTCTCCGAAATAACTGTAACAATACTAAGAAACTCAAGATCACCCTTTTGCTATATCTCACACGAATTCTGCAAAAGTCTGCTAATGGTTCGAGTTAATCCCTAATTATAGAGGCTCATTCGAGTTTGACATGAGCCAAACTCGAATCAGGCCCAAGGCCCATTCGAGTTTGTCCCCTTGACACTCTCGAATCTGCCTTATATTGCACATTCGATTTTACACTAAATTCGAATGACATTCAATGATGAATTCGAATTTATTCTAAATTCGAATTTCCCATATTAAACTTATATTTGAACTTATGTTTCAACTTATGTTTGAATTTATCTTTGAACTTTATGTTTGAACTTCTTGTAATACATTACATCAAGTTCAAACATACAATCAATAACTATCAAACATATATAAACACATATATCAAACACTTGTTAATATTCAATACTTTGCAATATCACTTGAACCAAAATGCTAATACACTTAGACTGCTATCGTCACACAGGGTGTACCAACATCTATAAATGCCACGCGTCGATTCATGGTGACGACACGTGGCTTCACCATAACTGAGTATAGTTACTCTTTTAATAGTATAGATAGCTTAAACAAATATACTTATAAAATTTTAAATTTATATCTATACATTTATACCAAACACATCATCCTTTTTATAATTATAATTACAAATATATAATTATAGATTAAAAGGGTGTTTGGTTTAGCGTTATAGATAAGATTATTAGCTTATTACGTTACAATAACGCAAATAATTGGTTTAAAGTGTTTGGATTGAATACCTTAATAAGTGATTATTTGCGTTTAGAGTTATTTCTACCATACTTTTTCATAAGTTAAAAAATGTAGCTTATTCGCTTAATAATTGATTATTTGGTCATTTTACAAGTTAAAACGCAAATTCAAACACTTTAAAAACTGATTATTTGATAATTACGATAGCAAACAGCAGAAGCTAAACCAAACATTACATTTTCGGCAACACTTTTTATTACAACTATTATCTGATCATTAGTATCCAACACGCTACAACACTTTTTCAAACGCAAATCCAAACGCCCTTTAAGTTAACACATATATTTTACTCCAATCTAATATATTTTTATATTATATTTGATTATAAATATATAAAAAGTTTAAAAACACTAGGTTTTTTTGAAACCAGTTTTTTATCCGGTAAAAAATCCGGTTGGCCAAATAAACAAATAACCGGTTCAGTTAAAATGAAGATAATGATGAGCACGTTAGCATGATTAGAAAGTTGATACTGGTTTCTTAACAAGAAGACAAATAGACAATAGTCAAAGACACCTATTTTGAGCCAGATGCACCATTAATGGTTGTGTATTTAATTTGATCATAGATAGTGGAAGCTGTGAAAACATTATTCGTAGGGAGGCAGTAAAAGCATTGCAACTACTAATCGGAAAACAGCTACTATTTTGAGCCAAAGCCAAGTCAAGGAGCATTGTAATGTACCATTTTCCATCGGTCGATATTGTGATATTGTAGACATGGATGCGTGTTACTTGTTATTTGGCAGGCCGTGGTAGTTCGATTTTGATGAAGGACATGCGGCAGAGATAATATATACAAGCAGGAAAGAGGAGTCGAGTTCACGGTAGTCCCTTTAAAAGGTAACAAGTGCATGAACACACTTGCAAAGGAGTGGCAATCCTACATCACCATCACGCATTCTGAACATAATGGGAGCTGACATAAAAGAATAAGGGTGGTTCATGCATAAATTGCAAAGTCTATCTTTATGGTCAATGAAGAGCAACAGTATCCTGAAGCATTGAAACTGTTATTAGAAGAATTTAGGGATGTAATGCCTCAAGAACTTCTTGAAGGAATTCCTCTAATGTGAGACATCCAATGTCAAATTGATTTCATACCAGGAGTTAGCCTTCCGAATCTAACTCACTACAGAATGAGTCCAAAAGAAAGTGATATTTTAATTGATATATTTTGAAGAGGAGAAATCCACATTCATTGAGTTTGGTCATCTGCGTCTCTAACATATTTTGTATGATGTTTATAATTCTTATGATGATCATGAGAGCGAGAAAAATTGAATTCCAGAGAACAACTTGAAAGGTCTTGACTCTCCGGGTCTATCTCGACGCGACACCTTCCAACAAGTGCGGAATCCTCGTTAGCGGCTTGACGGTAAGATCACACACACCGAAACACGGAGACTACCACGGTGATAGACGAACAAGTTAGAACGCCCCTACACGATGATTCTCTCCGAAACAACTCTCTGATAACTTGCAAGTTCGAGATCGCCTTTGCTTAATCGTCTGACCAATTCTGCAAAAGTCTAATAATTAATCGAATTAACCCTTAATTATACTGACAAATTCAAATCTGGCCCAAGACCTATTCGAATTTGTCCTCGTTGACAAATTCGAATTTACCTTAAATTCGAACCTCACTATTCAAACTTATGTTTGAACTTATGTTTTATCTTATGTTTGAATTTATCTTTGAACTTTATGTTTGAACTTCTTGTAAGACATTACACCAAGTTCAAACATACAAACAATCAATATCAAACACACATAATCGAACATATATCAAACACTTGTTAATATTTAATATCAAGTAGATTTACTTACACAAAATGCTATCTAAACTTAGACTGCTATAGTCACACAGGATGTACTAACAGACTCCCCCCGATCATCTCTCTTGCACTTAAAAACCCACTTGGTTCCTATTGGAATTTCTCCTCGAGGTAATGGAACTAACTCCCACACTTCAAGTTTCCTAAACTGTGACAGTTCTTCCTGCATCGCTTCAACCCAAGAGTTGTCCTTTAGTGCCATTTGCACATTTTTCGTCTCTACTTGCGAGATGAAACATGAGTAGAGGCAAGTATGAAAGGCCTCGGAGTCATTTATCATCGACAACAACACTGTGTTGTTATTCAAACTACTCCTAGTCCTCACACCAGCATTAGGATTTCCTATGATACTCTCAATAGGATGATTCTTATTGATCCTAGATGTTTCTATCTCGTCAACCCTAAGATTATCTCCCAAATTTGATCCTATCTCTCCTAACGGGGGAACGACTTCAGACTCTACATTTTCCTCCTCATGGACACTGTCTTCAGAGTTAGAACTTGTTGTCTGATTTTTGTTTGTAGGAATTTCAGAATCATTTTCTGCGTGAGATCTATCTTCAGTTGTTGTAGGCTCGGAAGTTGATGGAAAGGTGGTCCTCAGAAAACTTTAACCCTCGTCATTCAGGTTTAATGACGACAAGTCCTGTTCGATTGTACCTGCATTTCCATCCAAAGGAATGTTAAATGATTCAAACAATTTGTCATAATCAAATATCCATTCCGGACCAGTTTGGGGTTCATGTGTAGAACTTGTGACTTCATTGTTATACACAATCTCAACTTTACCATTTGATTTATTTAAAACCCTTTTATTTGGTGAGTTCGGCACATAACCTAGGAAATATCCTTCGTCAGTCTTTTCACCAAACTTAGGTTGATGTTTTGTTTTCACTAACGTACATGGTACTCCCAAATGGTTCGAAGCCAGTTAAATTTGGTGGCCTCTTATTCAAAACTTCATAACAGGTTTTGTTCAATGATTTGACAGTAAGGACCTGGTTTAAAACATGGCACGCGGTATTCACTGCCTCCCCCCCAAAACATGGTAGGAAGCTTTGAATACGAAAGCATAGTCCTTGCTGCCTCAATCAAAGTCCTGTTTTTCCGTTCGGGCATTCCATTTTGTTGTGGCTCATATGGTGCACTAAATTGATGCACTATGCCCTTTGATAGGCAATATACACCAATAACCGTGTTTTTAAACTCCGTTCCGTTATCACTCCTGATTCATTTAACCCTCGTCTCATAAGAGTTTTCCACTTGGTCTAAGAACCTGATGAGCTTGGTAGCTGTCTCGTCCTTTGTACCTAAAAAGAAAACCCAAGAAAAATGTGAGTAATCATCAGTAATAACCAAACAATACCAACTACCACCTATGCTCCTTTTTTTGATTGGTCCGAACAAGTCCATATGCAACAAATCGAACGTGGCAGCTATTGAGTTCTGAGTCTTGGACTTGTGTGCCTTCTTGTGTTGTTTTCCTTTCTTGCACGGTAGACACTTGTCCTCGAACTGAAAACTCTTCATTGGAACACCTTGCACCAATCCATTTTTAGTAATGTAATTCATCTTTCTCAGGTGCAAATGTGTCATGCGTCTGTGCCATAAAACCGATTCAGTCTCTGAAGCTTTTGATAGTAGACAAATTGGTCCCATCGAAGATTCCGGCTTGTTCATGTCGAGCATGTACAAGTCATTCTTCCTTGTAGCCCTCATCAGTATCCATTCTTCAGGTACTTTGAATCCCGGTTTTAGCACTAACGCCTCAGTATCAGTGAAAAGTACTGAGTTCTTCTTATCACATATTTGAGACACACTAATGAGATTGTGAACCAGTTTATCAACGTGATAAACTTGATCCAGTTTGATAGTCTCATTAGCGACCACTCCAGTACCGGTGATATTGCCTCCTTTATTTCCAGCGAACGATACAAATCCCCGATTCCCTCCCTTGAAGTCTGCGAGTAGACTTCTTTCCCCTGTCATGTGCCTGGAGCAACCATTGTCGACGAACCTGCACATGAAAGAAAATAGGTTAGTTATCACGGGAAACCCAAGCCATAACTGACTTGGTAATACCATTCTCATCCACATACTTGAACTCTTTCAAATACCCATCTCTCCTTTCAGGTGACTTGGGTTTTTGAATTTGAGCCTGTTGTGGTGCAGAGTGATTTAAGTTCACTCTCGGCCTTTGTGTAGGCATTTGCTGTGGAGCTCTTGAATAGTTTCGATTATAAGGCATTTCCGATTGATATCCCTGAGCTCTACCTGGTGTTTGATGTCTTACAGGAGTGTGTGACCTAACCGGAGTGTAAGCTCTGCTAGGTGTAGTACTCCTATAATTTTGTTGCGGTCCTGACCTAGATTGATTAATGACTCTATTTGGTGAATTAGTCCTAATCACTTCTTTGGTTCGACCTGACACAGGTATTTGTTTCACAGCAGATTTTGGTGTGGCTTGCACAGTTTTCTCGGTGTTATGAGAACTACTAGTGCTTGCAACACTTGGAGAAGGTTTATGTTGATCCGGCTTTCCAGTTTTAGGTGTAGTGTCTACTTTCTTATGTGGACAGCTAGAAGCAACATGCCCCTTTTCATGACATCTAAAGCAAGACATTTTGTCAATCGACTTCTTGTGTGTGCCCTTTGACTTAGGTGTCTCACTAGTGTCTGATTCTTTTGTCTCAGCTATAGTGACTGGTTCTTCCTCTTGATCATTAAAGTCATTTTTGGCTTTTCCTACAGGCATATCACTAGAGGATGACACAAATTTGACCTTCTTGATCTTTACATTATTACTAGTCACCTTAGCTTCCTTATCCTTAACAATTTCAGACACAGGTTCAGGTATTTTCTCTGATTCAACTGAATTTTCAGTTTTCTCCTGAGGCTGAGGTACATAAATATCGTTGAAAGGTGGAGGACTCTCATGATACCCTAGACCTACAGGTTTCTTAGACTGACGTTGTGCATCTAAGATTTTCCCTAGGTTGAGTGATGAGTTCCTGAACTTTTCAAGTTTATTGTTTACCTCGGCTACCTTAACCTTAGATTCAACTAGCTCTACCTCTTTGATTTTAAGCTCTTTGGTCAGTGCCTCAACATGCTCGTACAGTAGTTCTAATCTAACACACTGCTCACTCAGCTTGTCCTTTAGAACTATGACATCTTGCATCTGCCTTAAGTTTATTCCTAAGATCTTCCTTTATATCTAATAGGCTAGTGTTGTCTGATTTTAAGGATTCATTCTGAGCAGATATAGTTTTATGTGATTCTAGTACTAAATTTAACCTATCGTTAGATGTAGCACACAAAGCGCATAAATCACGGAAAATAGAGAAATTCAGAATTACCTTAGCGTGATCAGATTCCACGTTTGCCATCTGTGCGGCGAACTCCAGCATTGTCTGATCTTCTGACTTTTCTACCAACATCGGACTGCTTTCATTCTGATTGCTGTCCCCTGTCTTTTCCTCTGCTCCTTCACTTCCAGTCTCGGTTACTTCAGCCATAAAGGCTCTAGCATTCGACTCTGGATGTGTACTCTAGTCATATGTTCCATCAAGCTGTCTGTCAGATGTGACATTAGATAACAGACCAACTATATTCGCCTGACTGGTTGAACTACCTGGCAGATATCTCCCTTGAGATTGATTCTGGTACTGGTTCTGGTAGTTTTCTACTTTCGGTCTTTGACACTCTCTAGCGAAGTGTCCTAACCCTTGGCAGTTGTAACACTTAACTTTGGATTTATCAAATCCATTCTTATTGTTACTGACGTTGAGGTTTCTGCCCGTCCTCTTGATGAACCTCTTGACTCGCTGAGTCACCATGGCCAGTTGCCATTGCAGATCCATCTCCTCTAGATCATCAGGATCTACCTGATCGTAATCCTCATCCCAAAGCGCAGGATCGTTGATTTTGCCTTGAACGCAATTGCCGTAGGCGGCCACAAATGAAGCCAACAGATTCAGATGGTCTTCAGCTGATTTTGCGCTCATCGGCATCTTGGAATACCCTTGAGATGTATATGTAGATGTAGCCTGAGTTTGCTTCTCTTCTGGTCTAGAGAACCCTAAGAAAGCCCGACTCACTGAGTCTTCTGATTCAACCGGTGTTGATGTCTCACCCGAAAAGAATGTTGTAGCCGTCTTCACGTCAGTTGCCCCTGAAGATTTGGACTTCCCAAAGTACATGTCCGGATCCTGTACTTGTTCATAATCTCTTTCTTTCTTCAGCAATTCAAAGTGATAGGCCCTCAGCGTTCCTATAACACTATCTAGGGTTAGAGTATAGATCTTGTCTTCATCATGCTTTATCAGCGCCACATACATCTCCCATTTGGCTGGTAAAGCATCCAGAATTTTTTCGATCTTCTCAGTCTCACTATGTTCCACATCGTGGTTGTCTAACTCAGTCAATAAGTAGTAGAATCTGGTAATTGTCTCATCCAACTTTTCGTTCTTCAAAGCTTTGAAGATTGCGAACTGCTGCTCGAGCATTTCCATTCTATTTTTCCTTACCCTCGGATTACGTTCACACCTTTTCTCCAAAGAATTCCACAGCTCTTTTGCTGTTTTCTGATTACGGAAAGTATGCAAGATCTCCTGAGGTAAAGCCATTCTAATGACAGCAAATGCCCTGTTCTCGGCCTCATAAAGCTTCTTATCATCGTCCTTCATCTTTGAATATGGCACGATCTTTTGTCGTCCTTCAGTCTCTGCCGTAGGTGGAATGTATCCTTCGTCTATACAAATCCACATTCGCATATCATTAAATCTCGCGAAATCGGCGAACCTATCCTTCCACCAATAATAATCCTCCAATTTCATCAACTTTGGTGGAGAATTCGCTTTTCCGACCTCGTGATCCATCTCAATGAACCTCTGTAGACTTGTCATTGTTTCAAATATTTTTGAATTCAAACATAATTAATTTAATTCGTAATTAATTTAAACTAACTCTTTCGAATTTGAGTAAATTCGAATCTAATTAATTTTAAATTTGTTTGGAATTAAATTCGAAATTAAGGTTGAAATCCAACTAAGCTCGAAATTAATGGCAAGGTCGAAGGTTACGTAAATTCGAAAGTCCTTAATTCGAATTTGTAGTAAATTCGAAATTTGAGCAGATTCGAAATGGCCAAACTCGAAACAAACCCTAAGGATCTTCGAAAGGAGCGTATTTTCTGACAAACTCAAAAACTGAGTAAACCCTAATACCCCCTTAATAAACTCAAGCGCCGCAAGTTCGAAAAACGGCTAATACTTCGAGTTTTTCAAGTTTTCAGATTAAACCAATATTTTTACAAGTAAAAATATTAATTTCGATAAAAAAAACTTGAACTAATACAAAGTATTTTCCGATATCTTACTTGATAAACTCTAAAAACCTCCAAAAACGTGATGAAAACCGTCCAAAGCGTCAAGAAACCAAGGATGTTGCTTATGAACACGAAGAACACCAAGAACACCCGATGGCTTAGATACCACTTGTAAGGTCTTGACTCTCAGGATCTATCTCGACGCGACACCTTCCAACGAGTGCGGAATCCTCGTTAGCGGCTTGACGGTAAGATCACACACACCGAAACACGGAGACTACCACGGTGATAGACGAACAAGTTAGAACGCCCCTACACGATGATTCTCTCCGAAACAACTCTCTGATAACTTGCAAGTTTGAGATCGCCTTTGCTTAATCGTCTGACCAATTCTGCAAAAGTCTAATAATTAATCGAATTAACCCTTAATTATACTGACAGATTCGAGTTTGTCTAGGACAAATTCGAATCTGACCCAAGGCCTATTCGAATTTGTCCTCATTGACAAATTCGAATTTACCTTAAATTCGAACCTCACTATTCAAACTTATGTTTGAACTTATGTTTTATCTTATGTTTGAATTTATCTTTGAACTTTATGTTTGAACTTCTTGTAAGACATTACACCAAGTTCAAACATACAAACAATCAATATCAAACACACATAATCGAACATATATCAAACACTTGTTAATATCTAATATCAAGTAGATTTACTTACACAAAATGTTATCTAAACTTAGACTGCTATCGTCACACAGGATGTACTAACACAACCGTCAAGTTATTCAACAGTTGAAGGATTTGAAGATGGTTGGAGTCTACTGATTGAGTTCAAAGACGTCAAAGATTGATTGAAGAAAGTTCTAAAAAGTTTTTTGAGATATGAGTTTGTTGGAAAAAGATTTGTTGATAGATCAAGAAGGAATTTCTCCATATGAAATAATTTAAGGGGAGAGTTTTCTTAATAGAGAAGAGAATATTAGAGGAAAGAAATGAAAATATTAGAAAGAGAAATAAAGAGTTCATATATATTGAAGAAAGAAAAGATTTAGAGATCAAAAGAGAAAAGAAGTAGATAACTACGGAACATCTTAGCTATTACTCAATTTGAAGTTTCATCTGAGTTAGCTTGTAGGAGAATAACAAACCGAAGATCATTGAAAAGATTTTACAGTTTATTTTTGTATTTGAAAAGTCTTTGATTGAATTTTGTTTGTAATATTGCTTCTATCACTAAATGGGAGATTGTTAGAAATATTAAATAGTGATGAAATCAATATGTTTAATTACTTCAAGAACTAAATGTCTCAAAGCTAGAAAGTTTAATTTACCAGTATATAAACATATTCTAGGTTACGTTTGGTTCGTAGAATGTTGTAAAAGGTTTTGAAATCTGTTAAGGAATTGGAATCTGCAAGGAATTGGAATTGGAATCCAAATCATGTTTGGTTGACTAAAAATTGAATTTGAATCCAATTTCATAATTCATTGGTAGGGTAGGATTGGATGAGTAGGTAGAGGTGGATATGTCTTTAAGATAGGAATATGATAAGATGGATAGAGTATGGTGGGTGGGTTGGGGTAGGTATGGTGGGTAGTAGGTAAGAGTATGTTGAATAACGTACCAAACACATGAATTGACTAGAATTGGAACTATTTCCCCTCCAATTCCCTCAGATTCCAGTGAAACAACGTCACCTAGGAGTAGTTTAGGTGTAGGAGTAGTTTACTTTACTGTTCAAAAAAAAAACCTAAGAGAATTTGTATATTTAGTTTGTCATTGCCATATTTTGCATTAAAAGTTTAGTGCACATTCAAGCGTTCAATAAAAAAAGAGTTTGAGATTTAAATGCATACTGGAAATATTTTCAATAAACGAAAATTAGTTAAATCAAATAAATATTTTGGTGAAAAAGAATAAAGGTAGAAATAATTAACTATATAATTTAAATCAATATATAATTATAACAAAAATAGTGATGAAATCTACAGGGCCGTCCCTGAGGGTGTGCAGTAAGTGCGACCGCTCAGGGCCCCAAGTTTGATAGGGCCTCATAAGAAAATTGATCGGTGATCGGAAAAAATGGTGAAAAAAGTCTGCTTAGGTTTAATTAGTGTGTCTCACGTCATTAACAAAAAAATATGTAAGTGTGAGGATGTATGATTAGTAAAAATAAGCGTATAACAATGCCCTTTCAAATAAATATAGTTTTGAAATTAAGTATTTTGTTAAGTCATATGAACATGTCTTAATATCATTGTTTTAAAAGTTTTTTTTTTATGTATATAGCAATTGCTAGAATACTAATAACTAATAATTTTTATATAGATTTAATAATCTTCACATTTTAAGAGCCTATTATGTAATTATCGTACAGGACCACCAAAATTCACGGGACGGCCCTGGAAATCTATTAATACATAAATAAATTGTAATTGAATTCTTAAAACAATTAGTAAATATCAATTAATTATATATACTTATCGTCGACGGAGTAGAGAGAAACTCCTCTGCTTACGTGTTTAGTGTAAATCAGACGAATTAATCTCAACCATTGAAAATCAAATTTAGGATTGTGCATCTCAACCCACGAAAATCAGAAAATATTGGGATAAAATCCCAACAATTGGAAAAGTAGAAAAACATGCAAACATATATATATATATATATATATATATATATATATATATATATATATATATATATATATATATATATGAGAATTACATACATCTAATTAACATTGAGATAATATATCCAACACCATTATTGAAATGATACATCAAGCAAACATTCAGATAACACATGACTGAAAATCAACATTAACTTTTTTCCTGAAAATATTTAAACTTGGAGTATATCTATCAAAATCTCTAACAAAAAACTCAGAAAAAATAGGGCTTTTGATTTTTTTTTTTTCCTGAAAATTTTAGAACTTCAAGTCAAAACTACATAAATAATTAAATAATACCATTAGGTGATAAATAATCAATATAAAATTTATAATTCCAATTAGTAAGCCCTGTAAAAGAAGTTTGATATCATTAGTGGCTAATTAAAAAAACGAATATAACTACTGCTCAAAAAATATACAAATTAATCTACAAACTTAAATATGTTTACTTCTGAAAAAAAAATGTAAAAATACATCTATAAAATGTAGAAATAAACCTACCGGTTAATAAGTCTTGCAGGAAAAAAAAAACATAACTAGTGCTGAAAAATGTAGAAACAAACCCATTGATAATAAGCCTTGCATAAAAAAGTTTAAAATTTTCTGGCAAAACTACACAAATATTAAATGTGAAGGACACTCCTTACGGGGCAGTCCTCAGAGTCTAGGTCCCACATTATGCAACACGATATCAATCATAACTAATATAGAGTAATTATATTGCGAAATTTCAAATTACAAGTACAAAATATTAGGATAAGTTTAATACAGTTTTAGTTCAGTTACAGTATTCAAATTAAACTTATAAAGGGTACAATCTAATCTAATTCATGTCATCATACAATCAAATCAAATCTACCCAGACCACCACATTTATCACCTACCAATCAGTACCGAAGGGTTTGGTTAATGGAAAACTTCAACTTGATTCTTGTAAGACCTAAGAACTAGGTCCAGCAGGTGCTTTTCCCTTATCTTTTCCTGTAAAAAGATTAAACAACAACTATAAGCATTGCTTAGTGAGGTTATAGATTTTCTGATTACATGCATTTATCAAGCGGATCATGGGTCTAGCGTGATATGTCTTGACTGCCGCTACAGCCACTCATGATTGAGACATAGTAGTCACAGAGTCGGATGATGTTCAGCCCACGCTCACGCTTTAATTGTGGGGATCAGCCACATACTGGGCTAGCTACCAGTAAATCAACATGGGGGAACATCGGAGTGTCAATACCAAGTTCAATAGAACTGGTGAATTAGCATGGTCTAGAACAATAGACCGTCAAAGCTAATCATGCTAAGCTGAATCAATATGTCAAAGATGCGAGCAATAATGACAGCATAGTAATCAAGGTCATGATAGCAGTAAACTCATAACAATATTTGATATGAACTATAAGTACAATGTCATGCGGAATGATAAGTCAAATAGCTATCATGATCCACAGGTGATCACCGAACCATGGTGTGCACAGGTCACAATCCAGCTGAGCATGTATGAATGTCAAATAAACTATCATCAACAATATGTCTCAAGCGGAATCTAGCATGTAAAACTGAATATCTATAACTCACAGGTTCTGTTGTCTTTATCAAGCAGATTAAATCCACCACCTGAATTATCTCAGGATTTTATCTTTAATCTTTTGTCTTTCTGGACTCTGGCTTTGCTTTTCAAATCTTTTACTCACTATCAATATCTTTGAATCTTTAATTCTTTGTTCAGAATTTATTTGAACCTGTCCAGGATTAATCATAGCAAGAATATTTTACCTTTAAATCTTTACTTGATCTGATTCTGATAACTGATAACTCATCAATCATTCATTTTCTTTGAATTCTATATATATATGTGTATATGTATATATATATATATATATATATATATATATATATATATATATATATATATATATATATCATGTTGTTTTTAATGTTCGTTTATCATAAAATCATGGGTCTTATAATTGTTATAATCATGAATATTATAAATGTATAATATCATTTATTTTATTATTTTAAGGCAGGAAAAATGGATCATCCGAATTCGGATCAACCGGATTCGGACCACCCGAATTGGGGTATCCGGGCTGAACCGAAATGGCTAATCCGAATTTGGGACCATCCGGATTCGGATCAACATTCATCCGAGATGGGTCCGAAATATGCTTCATCCGAAATTAGTACACCATCCGAATTCGGTCCCAACCGAATTCAGATCTCATTACTTAGAAATTTTTCAGATTTTGTTCTTGATGTTTTATCTTTTATTCATACGGATTTTCACTAAAAATTCACTAAACCCATTTTTATCAACATGCAACTTAAAATAAAATTATATTATCATATTTGGTTTGTTTTTATACCATTTTCCCTATCATTAACAACTTAAATCATCCAAGATTGTCCAAAATTCAAGAATTTTGTCAAGAACACAAAATTCTTCTCAAAATTCAGATTTCTCTTTTATTTGGACGAATTAACCTATGATTTTTGTTTCAATAACACCTAATAACTTAAATACATGATTTCTAATCATTTTTACCAACATGCAACACAAATCTTAAACTTTAAATCTTGAATTTTCGGTTTCCTAAAAACCGAAACCAAAAATCCTTAAATTTTCAAATTTTAAATGAGTATTACCTTGAAATCTTGTAGATTATTGATGTTTGATGATTTGTTGTAACTTCTCCTTGACCTCAATTCATCAAATTTATTGCAATTTAATGATCTTTGGTGAATTTTTGATGAAAAATTGAAGAAGCCGAAGGCCTAGGAGAGAGAAGAGAGAGAAAGAGCTTGATTTCTTAATTTGGTGTTAATGAGCATAAATGCTCATTTCTTATGTTTATATATTCATTTTAGCTATAAGTGCAATTTAACCCCCTATACTTTTGTATAATACATCACTTTAATTTGACCATCTAAATACTTTATAACATTTATATAATTTAATTAAATAATTTCATTACTTAATTAAATTACAAATAAATAATGTAATAAAATTACATTACTAGCTAAAAAAAATCAGATATTACATGTTTGGCCAAAAGCTAGGTTGTTACAGAATGGGCTCCACCACGCACAAACTTCGTCCTCGAAGTTAGCTTTATTCAAACAGACTTGGATATGTTGCTTTCATGACATCTCTTGATTCCCAAGACTGATGTGAACCTTTGTGGTGTTTCCACTGGACGAGCATCATCTGTATCTCTTTATTTCGAAGTTTTTTGGTCTTCGAGTCCAGAATACATTATGGCTCCTCAACCACTCGAATCTTTTCATCGATTTGTAGATTAACATGCGATATCTGCACATCTCTTTCATCAGCTAAGCTCTTTCGTAGATGACTAACATGGAATACAGGATGTATTCCCGCTAAGTCTGTTGGCAATTCAAGACGATAGGATTGGTTCCCTATCTTTTCAACAATCTTGAACGGACCAATAAATCTCGGAGCTAGCTTGTTTCGCTTTATGAATCGGACTACATTCTTCATTGGGGATACTTTCAGCATCACCCAATCGTTAACTGCAAAAATTATGGATCTATGACGATTGTCGTAGTAAGACTTCTTCCTGCTTTGAGCTTCAAGTATATTTCTTCTGACAAGTTGAATCTTCTCATGAGTCAACTGTAGAAGGGCAGGACCTGCTATTCTGCTATTGGCGATTCACCTGTTTCGCGCCAACAGGTGGGAGTTCTGCACTTTCTTCCGTAAAAAGCTTCAAAAGGAGCCATCTTGATCATTGAATGATAACTGTTATTGTATGAGAATTCGACCAAAGGTAGATGGTCATCCCAGTTACTACCCAGAATAAGAACGCAGGCACAGAGCATATCTTCAAGAGTCAAGATAGTACGTTCACTTTGGCCATCTGCATTAGGGTGATAAGCAGTACTCATAGATATTCGAGTACTCATCCCATCTTGCAACGCTTTCCAGAATCTCGAAGTGAAACGACTATCACGATCAGAGATGATAGACTTCGGCACACCGTGACGAGAAATGACCTCGGTGATGTACATCTGTGCCAATCTATCAAGGGAGTATGTCTCGTTCATCGGTATAAAATGAGCTGACTTTGTTAATCGATCCACGACTACCCAGATGGAGTCGTGCTGTCTCTTGGTTTTAGGCAATTTGGTGACAAAATCCATGGTTATATGCTCCCACTTCCATTCAGGAACTGGTAGTGGTTGCATATCCCCGCAGGGTTTCTGATGTTCTGCCTTAACCATTTGACAGACTCTGCAGCTTTCAACGAATAAACCGATGTCTTTCTTCATTCCTGGCCACCAATAATCAGCTTTCAAATCGAAGTACATCTTTGAGCTGCCAGGATGAATAGATAACTTGGACTGATGGGCTTCTGATAGAAGAGTGTTGCGGATTGAACCATGCATATTTAGGAATCTAGATTCGATTTTCCTTGAGACATTGAAGTCCCAAATGATTCATAGATAAGAATTGAAGTTGCCCTTTGAGATTTTCAGAACAGATATTTTCTTCTTTCAATGCTTCGGCTTGAGCAGATTTGATGTCTTCAATAAGATCAGAAGAGAATATAACAGGGGTCAGGGCATAGCAACACTTTTCAGGATACACTTTTCTACTCAAAGCATCCGCGACCACATTGGTTTTGCCGGGATGATACAGGATCTCGCAATCATAGTCCTTGATGAGCTCCAAGGACCGTCGCTGTTTCATATTCAGATCCTTTTGAGTAAAGAGGTGTTTGAGGCTTTTATGGTAAGTATAAAGCTGACACCTCGTACCGTATAGATAGTGATGCCAGATTTTCAGTGCAAAGGTAACGGCAGCCAACTCAAGATCATGAGTTGGTGCACTTTTCTCGTAATCTTTCAATTGCCTTGAAGCGTAGGCGATGACTTTTCCCCTTTGCATAAGAACACAACCTAGACCAGTACCAGATGCATCGCTATAAACGACAAAGTCATCATTGCCCTCTGGTAAGGCTAGAATAGGCGCTTGAATGAGATTCTGCTTCAAAGTTTCAAATGCCTCTTGCTATTTATCTGCCCATACGAAAGGTGTATTCTTTCGTGTTAGCATCGTGAAAGGCACAGCAATCTTCAAGAAATATTTAATGAATCGCCGATAGTAACCGGCCAATCCAAGAAAACTTCGGATCTCTGAGGCATTGCGAGGCGTTTGCCACTTTTGAACAGCCTCGACTTTAGACGGATCAACTGAGATACCTTCGCCAGATACGACATGACCAAGGAATTGAATCTATAAGGAAATCAAAGTGGAATTTTAGGTTTTCATTGATACAAGGAACGTTTAGGAAATAGCTCAAGACAATGTAAAGTTTACCTGTCTAAGCTAGAACTCGCATTTCGAAAATTTTGTGTAGAGTCTTTCTTTTCTCAATAACTCTAGCAATTGACGTAGATGAACAACATGATTAGTCTCCGTTTTGGAATAAATCAGAATATCGTCTATGAATACGAAAACTGACTTATCCAGCATTGGTCTGCACACGCGATTCATGAGATCCATGAACGCCGCTGGTGCATTAGTTAAACCAAAAGGCATTACGAGGAATTCACAATGACCATATCTTGTTCGAAAGGCTGTCTTTGGAATATCCTCATCTTTTACTTTCAGCTGATGATACCCAGAACGAAGATCGATTTTGGAGAAATAACTTGCTCCTTGTAGCTGATCAAATAAATCATCGATTCTGGGCAGAGGATACTTATTCTTGATGGTGACTTTGTTCAACTCGCGATAATCGATGCACATACGGAGAGTTCCATCTTTCTTTTTAACGAATAAGACAGGTGCACCCCATGGAGATGAACTAAGTCGGATAAATCCCTTCTCTAACAGATCTTGCAATTGATTCGACATTTCCTGCATTATTGCAGGCGCAAGTCTGTAGGGAGCTTTAGCAATTGGAGCCGCACCAGGAACTAAGTCAATGCCGAACTCAACTTGACGTTCCGGTGGCACTCCAGAAATAGCATCTGGGAATACGTATGGGAACTCGCAGACGATCGGAATATCAGAAATAGATTTCTTGTTGGCTTCAGAAATGGATTCAGACGAGACAAAACACAAATAGGATTCGTGACCCTTAGATAAATATTTACGCACTTTCTCAACAGAATTGAAGCAGTGAGCACCTTTTTGCTTGTCGCATTTGATTTCCAACACTCGGCCGTCTGAAGTCTTGATTCTGATGATTCGATGGTTGCAAACAATCGTAGCTTCATTATTCGTTAGCCAGTCCATACCGATTATAACGTCGAACTCTTTTAACGGAATCGGGATAAGATCGAGGTTGAACACTATGTTATCGACGAGTAATGTGCAATTTCGGTAAATGGAATCAGCCATAACGTAATTGTTACTGGCCGTTTCTATATCGAGTATAACAGGAAGCTTTGAAGGAAACTTAGACAATCTTTGAGCAAAAGCAGTCGATATGTATGAATGACTTGCACCGGAATCAAATAGTACACGAGCAGGTATCGAATTTAGCAAGAACGTACCGGTGACCACATCAGGGATTTCTTTCGCTTCCTCCGCTGTTATCTGAAATACACGGGTCCTTGCAGTTGGAGTTGCAGCTGAGCTTTTCATCGTAGAACCTCCAGCTGATGATTGTGATTGGCCTCGGCGTCCGCTCTGACACTAATACATAAAGTGTCCACGCTTCTCACATTTTGCACAATCAAGACCCCGCTGGGGACATTCTTCACTGCTGTGGCCGATCCTGCTACATACATAACAGGTTACATCATCTGGATCGCACATTCCCGTATGCAATTTCCTACATCTTTTACAGAATCGTGGTTCATTCGTTAGAGAATAGGCTTGAGCTTTCTGAGGCGAGCTGTATTGTTGAGTTTGCTGGGGTTGCTGAGATTGAGATTTGTTGGACTTAAAGAATATGCCGAATCTCTGTTTCTTTGGGGGAGAAGGACATGTCGGGTTCGTTGATGGAGCATAGAGTTGATCGCCATACTTTAGATATCCCCTCTCGATCTGTCTTGCAGCTTCAACCATCTCTAAGTAACTCTTATACTTTATCGCGCTGATCGGGTGTCTGTATCTCGGATTAAGACCTACGCGAAATCTACTCATTTTTCTTTCCTCGGTGGCTACTTGATATGATGAACAGCCACAGAGCCGTGAGAATTCGTGTTCGTACTCGTCAACAGTCTTGGTTCCTTGAGTTAGTTGCATCAGTTGGACTTCCATCTTGTCTTGTTGGTCAACAAGACAATACTTCGCATTAAACATTTCAAGAAACTGATCCCATTCTAAAGTTTGGATGACATCTTCTCCATAAATGCTCCTCTGTGTCTTCCACCAGGCACGAGCAGCGCCAACGAACAGAGCAGATGCATAACTTACTTTCTTTGATTCTAAGCAATCGTAGATTCTGAAGATTTCTTCAGTGTGGCTTATCCAATCCATCGCCTGGATTGGGTTTACTGTACCCTCAAAGTTCAGGGCACCGCTCGCTTTAAAATCTTTAAACTTACAGCCTTTCGGCAGTTCAATTTGGGTTTCAGGGTTCGAGTTATCAGAATCAGACTCATCATTTTGGACTTGTTTATCTTTTCTCTTATGCTTTTTATCAGCACATCTTTTTGCTTAGGCCTCATCTCTAGCCTGAAGCTGTTCTTGCATATTCTTGTTTTGTTGATCTGAGTGTTGGGCTAATAGTTGTTGTACCATTTCAAACATCTGTTGGTGAGTCATATTGTTGGGGAAATCACCTGATCCTGACATCTTTACTGAAAATTAAAATCATTTAACTATCAGTTTATAGACTTAGATCTATGTACCCTTATTCCCATCCTAATAGTCTGTACATCCTATCTCAGTTCAAACCACATAAATGATTGATACATATGTGTTGCTTCAGTTTGAGACCAAGTATTACTCACGTAATACTTGATTCACTCAAACTATGGGCTCTGATAACATCCTATGAAGGCCACTCCTTACGGGGCAGTCCTCAGAGTCTAGGTCCCACATCATGCAACACGATATCAATCATAACTAAGATAGAGTAATTATATTGCGGAATTTCAAACTAAAAGTACAAAATATTAGGATAAGTTTAATACAGTTTTAATTCAGAATTACAGTATTCAAATTAAACTTATAAAGGTACAATCTAATCTAATTCATGTCATCATACAATCAAATCAAATCTACCTAGACCACCACATTTATCATCTGGCAATCAGTACCGAAGGGTTTGTTGAGTAGTGGTCGATGGAAAACTTCAACTTGATCCTTGTAAGACCTAAGAACTAGGTCCAGCAGGTGCTTTTCCCTTATCTTTTCCTGTAAAAAGATTAAACAAAAACTATAAGCATTGCTTAGTCAGGATATAGATTTTCAGATTACATGCATTTATCAAGCGGATCATGGTTCTAGCGTGATATGTCTTGACTGCCGCTACAGCTATTCATGATTGAGACATAGTAGTCATAGAGTCGGATGATGTTCAGCCCACGCTCACACTTTAATTGTGGGGATCAGCCACATACTGGGCTAGCTACCAGTAAATCAACATGGGGAACATCAAAGTGTCAATACCAAGTTCAATAGAACTGGTGAATTAGCATGGTCTAGAACAATAAACCGTCAAAGCTAATAATGCTAAGCTGAATCAATATGTCAAAGATGCGAGCAATAATGACAGCATAGTATTCAAGGTCATGATAGCAGTAAACTCATAACAATATCTGTAATGAACTATAAGTACAATGTCAGGCGGAATGATAAGTCAAATAGCTATCATGATCCACAGGGCATCACCGAACCATGGTGTGCACAGGTCACAATCCAGCTGAGCATGTATGAATGTCAAATAAACTATCATCAACAATATGTCTCAACCAGAATCTAGCATGTAAAACTGAATATCTATAACTCAAAACATCTGTTGTCTTTATCAAGCAGATTAAATCCACCACCTGAGTTATCTCAGGATTTTATCTTTAATCTTTTGTCTTTCTGGACTTTGGCTTTGCTTTTCAAATATTTTACTCACTTTCAATATATATGAATCTTTAATTCTTTGTTCAGAATTTATATGAACATGTCCAGAATTAATCAAAGCAAGAATATTTTAGCTTTAAATCTTTATTTGATCTGATGCTGATAACTGATAACTCATCAATCATTCATTTGTTCATTTTCTTTGAATTCTCAATATATATATATATATATATATATATATATATATATATATATATATATATATATATATATATATATATATATATATATATATCATGCTGTTTTTAATGTTCTTTCATCATAAAATCATGGTCTTATAATTTTTATAATCATGAATATTATAATTGTATAATATCATTTATTTTATTATTTTAAGGCATGAAAAATGGATCATCCGAATTCGGATCAACCGGATTCGGACCATCCGAATTGGGGTATCCGGGCCGAACCGAAATGGCTAATCCGAATTTGGGACCATCCGGATTTGGATCAACATTCATCTGAGATGGGTCCGAAATATGCTTCATCCGAAATTAGTACATCATCCGAATTCGGTCCCAACCGAATTCGGATCTCATTACTTAGAAATTTTCCAGATTTTGTTCTTGATGTTTTACCTTTTATTCATACGGATTTTCACTAAAAATTCACTAAACCATTTTTATCAACATGCAACTTAAAATAAAGTTATATTATCATATTTGGTTTGTTCTTATACCATTTTCCCTATCATTAACGGCTTAAATCATCCAAGATTGTCCAAAATTCAAGATTTTTGTCAAGAACACAAAATTATTCTCAAAATTCATATTTCTCTTTTATTTGGACGAATTAACCTATGATTTTTGTTTCTGTAACACCTAATAACTTAAATACATGATTTCTAATCATTTTTACCAACATGCAACACAAAAGTTAAACTTTAAATCTTGAATTTTCGGTTTCCTAAAAACCGAACCAAAATCCTTAAAATTTCGAAATCTAAATGAGTATTACCTTGAAATCTTGTTGATTATTGATGTTTGACAATTTGTTGTAACTTCTCCTTGACCTCAATTCATCAAATTTATTGCAATTTAATGATCTTTGGTGAATTTTCCGTAGGCTTAGGAGAGAGTAGAGAGAGAAAGAGCTTGATTTCTTAATTTGGTGTTAATGAGCAAAAATGCTCATTTCTTATGTTTATATATATTCATTTTTGCTATAAGTGCAATTTAACCCCTATACTTTTGTATAATACATTACTTTAATTTGACCATCTAAATACTTTATAACATTTATATAATTTAATTAAATAATTTCATTACTTAATTAAATTACAAAATAAATAATGTAATAAAATTACATTATTAGCTAAAAAAATCAGATATTACATGTTTGGCCAAAAGTTAGGTTGTTACATTAAAAAACTTGTAAAAAGGGTGATAACATGGACACTTAAAATATTTTATATAGTTCAAAGATTAATTCGAACAAATGATCAGTATATAACTTTAATGTAATAGGTGCTGGAAATTAACAGATAATGCAAAAAAAAAAAAAGAAAAGAAAAAGAAGATATTGGTTGTTTAAATTGTTGACTAACAAAAATACTGAAAAATTGTGGATCGATCATACTTGGTATTCACGTATTGGCCATGGTGCTTGCCTACAAATGGAAGTTTCTATTTGTTTTGTAGAGAAAAGACGATATATACTATAGACATCAAGCATAATATCAACCGAATAACTATCATAATAATTATGATTCTAAAAACCCGATAATTAGTCCCCGGTATGAATGTATAAACCTCAAATATAATTATATGTAGTAATATTCATGATAAAATTAAGTATTTTTTTCTTTACTTATATGTATAATTTTTTCTTATGAATTATATTTTTTATTGCAATATTGTTTAATTCAAAACATCTCTCGAGCATCACACAGACATTTATAGACTTTTAAACTATATATCTGTGAAATTTTAATTGTTTAGGAATTTAAAGTGAAATAGAAATAAAAAGATAAAACTTCAACATTTTTAAAAAGTTGAGCACCGGTATACTTTAATAATAAAATAAGTGTATTGTTCTACCTAAAAAATTGGGTGGGCTTGGTCTCGGATCATTGAAAGCGGCAAATATTGCGTTATTATTCAAATGGTGGTGGCGTTTTAAAAGAGAAGATGATGCGTTATGGGTCCGAGTCATAAAATCCATTCATAAATCTGATGGTCGTTGTTCTACCTCTATGGCGAAAAGAAGTGCTGCTGGTCCTTGGTTAAATATTGTTAAAGCAGGTATGTCTATTTCTGTGTATAATTTGCTTCCTGATGACTTTTTCTCTCGGATGGTTAAAAATGGTAAGTCTGTTAACTTTTGGACTGATATTTGGATTGATGGCATCTCCCTTGAAAGTAAGTTTCCTAAGCTCTTTGACATAGAATCAGAAAAATCTTGTACGGTGAATATGCGTTTGTTTTATGTGGATGGTGTCTTGAGTTTTAACTGGAATTGATCTTGTAATGTTGTTAACAGTAGTCTGTCAAAGGATCAGCAGGAGATTGAAAATTTTTTAAAGGATGTGGTTTTGAGTAACGGAAAAGATGAATGGATTTGGAATGGGGAGCCCTCGGGGGGCTTTACGGTTAGCTCGATGAGGGCGTTAACAGAAGGAGTTTCGTCGCCGGGTTTAAACACTATGTGTTTTTGGAATAAGTGGTTACCTATTAGAGTGAATTGTTTTTTGTGGAAAGTTTTGCTCAAAAGGATCCCGGCTAAGGTGAATTTAATCTCAAGAAATATCTTATCGATTTCTCCTCTTTGCCCGTTTTGTGAATTGGAAAATGAATCCGAAGATCACCTGTTTTATTCGTGTAAGTTAAGCTGTGAGATTTGGAATAGGATTTTGTCTTGGTGTGACATCCTAAATTTTCTGCATCAGACGTTGGAACAATTAATTAAAGGTGTGGTTGCTTCCGGAAAATCGAAAAAAAGGCAATCCTTTTTGGAATGTGTAGTTGGGAGTGTGATATGGTTTATTTGGAAGGCTAGAAATGAGAAGATATTCAACAATGGGTGTCCCAATGTTGTGTCAATTATCGATGATTTGCAAGCTCATCTTTTCTCTTGGCTTAAATTTAGATCAAATTGTAAGTTTCTTGTGTCGTCTTTGTGGGTTGTTTTCCCATCTTCTTTTTTCTAATTTCTTTTCTTCTATGTAAGCTTTTGCTAGTTTCTTGCTAGCTTTTCCGGTATTTAATATATTGCTGGTGTTCCTTTCGGGGGTGATGGCATTGTCGAAGCTCCTGTTTGGTTCTACCTTTTGATTTAATAAAAAAAAAAAAAAATCTACTCCTGCTAATTTTTACTGATTTTAATAACACGACACCAATTAAAAAAAATAATCCTGGAAAAGACTCTCATCAACCGAGTCAAACCCCTGCTCCTTTAGGCGCAAACGGCAACCAATCATCTTCCACTTCTAAGGCCAGTCAACGATACTACCAAAACCAATGTTTTCTGCAGCACCTCAGGAAATGGAACCCTCAACCCTATTGATGGAGCAAACATGCCGACGTTTCACACTTGATGAGATCCAATCGGCAACCCAAAACTTCGATGAAGAGTTTGTCGTTGGCCATGGCGGATTCGGTAAGGTGTATAAAGGTCAGATCGATGGATCTTCTAACTTTGTTGCAATCAAGAGGTCGAGTTCCACGTCTAATCAAGGCGCCCCAGAGTTTCGTGCTGAAGTTGAGATGCTTTCTAAGCTAAGACACTGTAATCTCGTGTCTTTGATCGGATATTGCAACGAGGGAAGCGAGATGATTCTGGTTTATGATTATATGTCCCGTGGGACCCTGGGTGACCATCTTCGTAAAGAAGGTGCACCGATATCTTGGTTGCAAAGACTCAAGATATGCGTAGGTGCTGCACGTGGACTTGACTACCTTCACACAGGTACCGGCACTCAACAGGGAATCATACACCGTGATGTGAAGACTTCTAACATACTGTTGGATGAGAATTTTGCAGCTAAGATTTCAGACTTTGGGTTGGCTAAAGTAGGCCCGACAAACCAGACGGTTACATATGTAAGCACCGGGGTGAAAGGCACGTTTGGTTATTTGGATCCATCTTATGTCTATACTGGTCAACTTACAAGAAAATCTGATGTGTATTCTTTTGGAGTTGTTTTGCTTGAAGTGATATGTGGAAGGCCTGCAGTTGATACACGCCTTGATGAGGCTCAATGGGGTTTGGTACCATGGGCTCAGGAGAAAATTAAACAAGGAAAGATCAATCAATTTATTGATTCTAGACTCAGAGGGCAAATATCTAGCAAATGTCTGAAAGATTTTGTGGGTATTGCGAGCCGTTGCTTACATAATCTGACAGATCGTAGACCTACCATGGCTGATGTCATTTCCAAGCTTCAGGCTATACTTTCGTTACAAGAGAGACTAGATTCTTCTTCTGTAACCGAAGGGAAATTCATGGACCGAGTAATATTCTTTTTTTCAAGTAAAGTGGAGTCAGGCAGTGAAGGTGAACCAAGTAACAAAGCGGATAACAGTGAGTAATATCATGGTTAAATACAAAGTGAATTAATTAATGCTCATTCTACAGTGATGATGAAGATGTAACATGGTCTTTTTGACGTCTTTAACAGGTAAGGATACATATGATCAAGTACGAGCTAGTCCTCAGCCCCCGATGGTTCGGACTGAAGGAATTTTGAAAGTTTTTAGTTTTAATGATCTTCGATTGGCTACTAGGAATTTTAGGGCTGATATTATTGTGGGAGAAGGTTCTCATAGTATAGTTTACAAGGGATGGATCCATGAGCCATCTCTTGGAGCTGCCAAGCCTGATACTGGCACTCTTGTTGCCGTAAAAAGAATAACAGAAATTCACGATCCATCAAATTGGTTGGTAGGTGTAAAATGTTGGATCTTCTTAATTAAGTTACTTGATTGATTGGCACTGGATTAAGTCATTATTTTGATCTTAATCTGTTTAAATTATGAAGTTGGTTCATTTTCTATCATTATTGCAGGCTGAAATTAGTAATTTAGGGCAGCTAAATCATCCAAATTTTGTTAAGTTGATTGGTTACTGCTTAGAAGATGACCAGAGACTCCTAGTATATGAGTTCATGCCTAGAGGCAGCCTGGAAAAACGTCTATTTCGCAGTGAGTTCTTCCCATTGTTAAATAACTTCATTCCAAAACCAGAATTTGACATCTTATCTTATCTTACTGTTGATTTGTTTTTTTTCTTTTACTATTTTCTCATCTGACTATAACCTTTATAACAGGGGGTTCTGACAGTGAACCTTTCCCATGGAACCTTCGAATTAAAGCCATACTAGATGCTGCAAAAGGGCTTGCTTACATTCACAACCAAAAACTAAATGTGATGTGGAATGGTTTTGATTCCTCCAGTATCTTGTTTGATTCTGTATGTGTCTCAAAATTGATTTCTTTCCACATGATGATCCTGTACTACATTTAGCATTGTCAAATAAATCGGTCATCTAAAATATACACTTCTATTTTTTCCCAGAATCACAATGCACGAATTTCTAATTTCTGGTTGATGGGAGAGACACAGGTTACCGAACAATACATCCCTACATCATTACTACCTTCAGCTCGTAGGGGATATGATGCTCCGGAATTTATTTACACAGGTAAGCTATTCACAGTAATTGAGATTGTTAGAATTATTCACACAGGTAAGCCAATATAGCTATGGTTGGATTCGGTTAATCGTTTATGGCTTGTGCATGGTGTTTCAACAGTGAAGTGAGATTTGTCTCAATTTCATTTAGCATCTGAATTTGAAATAACATTGAATTTGTATATACAAAAGAACAGTACTTGAAAAACTTAAGGAGTGAACACATAAGCATGGTACTTGAAAATTTTGAAATCATATCCTGAAATGTTTGTAGAAAAATGTCTAATTACAATATATTAGTTGTTTTCTTACAAAGTGACAAAGAAAATTGACTAATTATATAAATCAATCCTTCGTTTTAGTTGGAAGTAAAAAATATTTAGTGAATACCTTCCCTCTCATTTTGAATTAATTGCATCAGCGCACATTGATCGCGTCTTATGTAAATGATTTGTGCATCTTTTGAAGGTCTCATAACTAGAAAGAGCCAAATATACGGTTTTGGCATTGTTCTTCTAGAGCTCTTGACAGGGAGGCGATGCATTGAAAACAATCGTCCATACAATGAGAGGAACCTTATCACTTTTGCTAAGCCCTACTTAACTGACAAAAGAAGGATGCAGAAAATCATAGATCCAAATATACATGGGCAGTATTCACCAGCTGTAGCAATGAGAGCTGCAAAACTTGCGATGGAATGCCTCATAATTAACCCCTCTGAGAGGCCGACTGCAGATGAGATAGTAAGAGAACTGGAGGAGCTTCAAGACTTGCAAAAAATGACAGAAACTAAAAGAGGAGAATGAAGTTAAAACGCTGATATGAATTTTGTGGCTTGTCCAAGGCCAGCTGCATCAGAAGCTAGCAGTTTCAGCCTTTGCTACTTATCATGTTTGAAAAATTCGATAAACGATAAGAAAATGACGAAATGATCAGAAGACGCTGCTGGAGTCGAGGCTCGGATGTCAGGGTCATGCAACCACCATGCCCGTAACCATTCCTTGATTTAGACAGAATCTACCAAGATTCAAAGCTTTGTTACCACTGCGACCAACCGGTGCAGACACTGCAGTGTTATAAAAGCCACTCAGCATATCAGAAAATGGCCCACTAGAAGAAGGGGTAGTAGTGATCGAGATTTACGGGGCGTTTGGTTTTGTGTTTGAAAAAATCTGTAGCGTTAATAATAATCAGATTATTGTTGTGACCGGCTATCAAATCAAATAATTAATTTTTAAGTGTTGAGCTTTACGTTTTAAACTTTTAAAATTACTAAAAGGTACATTTGTATGTAATTATGAAAATTTTGATTTAATTTGTATTTTTAGATTTTAATATAATTTATATTGAATTGTTGGTAAAAATTAACTTATTATATTAAAAAAATACTAAAAGAAACATACAAATTAAAAAAATATTTAATCACCACCTCACCACAAAGTGTAGTTTTCGAATAGAAGGAACCGTAGGAAAACTCAAAAGGCAATGAGTTATCAAAAAGAAATCCAACAGAAAGGTTAAGGAGAGTGTGGGGTAATTTGATAATTTGACAACTGAACTCTACAACAAGTTAAAACATCGTCAGATAATCACAGTTGAAATTCAATATAACGCAAATAATCACTTATCTCCTAAAGTCGTCCAAACACCAAAACTAAATTCTTTGCGTTATTATAATGTAATAACCAAATAATTCACGTTAATAATCACAAGCAAACACCCCCTCGTATATGAGTTAATCTTCACATTTGTTTCGTGTGATCTTGCACCTTCAACTTTTGTCACTTTAGAAGGAACACCTGTTAATCATTCTACTTTAACATTCACGGGCGGATCCAAGATTTTTTTTGTCATCGGTGTCACATTTTTAGAGTAAGTTTAATAGTTAGATTTTCAAAATATTTTTTAAGATGGATCGGGTCAACGAAACGAGTAGCCAACACAAAATTAACAAACAACAAGATTTTTATAATTACAAAAGTACAATGCTATCTCTCAACTGTTGGTTGCGACCGACAAAACCAATATTAGCTTCAACAATTGATAAACCACAGGATACGAAAGATGCTTCCTAGTTTCTACTATTAATTTAGCAAGCTCACGGACTCCATTCAAGTTTGAATATATTGGATCGTCTTTCACGTTCTCAATATAGTATTCAAATTGATGCACAAGATTAACATTCTCATCATAATTAAAATCATTCGGATACATCTCCGCCAACCTTAATAAATTTGATGCATCAAAGTCCCGAAAAGAATCGCACGATTAGGGGTTTTTCAACCAATTCATTAGACCGGTGTCTTCAACAAGGTTTGTACTAATTTTTTTCGGGTTTTTAAAAATCTTTTTGGTTGGTTCTTGAATCTTGTCTCTTATCCTTTTTATTTCTATTGGGCTTCTGGTTTTCTTTTAAGTTTTATGATTAAACTCAGTAATATTTTAATAAGTTTGTGTAACGAAATCAACAAATATAATTTTATATATATGTATGTATATATATATATGTATGTGTATATATATATATATATATATATATATGTATGTATATCAACAAATATAATTTTATATATATGTATGTATATATATATATATATATATATATATATATATATATATATATATATATATATATATATATATATATATATATATAATACTTTTATATATTTTTCGTAGGTGTCATTAAAAAACATCCTAGGTGTCACTTGAATTTTGACACATACGTAACTCAGTATTTTAAAATTGTATCGGTGTCAAGTGACACCCATAGCATTATACTACATCCGACCCTGTTAACATTGGACTTCTAACGATGACCTTTGTGTTCACTCTGTAATATGATTCAATATTATTATGAGAATATCCTATGCTAAACATAGTAGTCTGAATCTATTTATTTCCTTTCAAATTGACTTAGTATTTACGGTTAACATTTCATTGCTTTTCATCTGACCATGTTATTTATACATGTATTCAAATGGCATCCTCTTCTACTTCATCAAGTGAACGTACCCAAACAATCCCTAAGCCAACCATTATCTGCACATTGAGTAAAATCCTATCAACCAACCTTTGGACCAATTTTGGTGACACAACTGGCAATGGGATATAAACAAATTTAGGTCTAAACCCAATGTTATGACAGAATTACTCAAATGCCATCCTCTGTACTCATTTCCGCTTCGTTAGATTTATAATTTCAATCATGTGGTTTTGCTTTATATGTAATGTATCTAGTTTTATTTCCGTGTAATTTTCTTATTTCCTAGAAGCTGAGGGGTAAATTTTGCAAACCCCTCAAAGTAGCATTAAGTGTGTAATGTACTAGTCTTCTAAGGTTTTAGGTACAACTTTGAGAGTACACTTTTCTGTAGCTTTTTCTTTCATGAGATCATTGTTTGAGTGTTTACTTTCTCTTTCTAATCATCATTGAATTCAATACAATCACACGGATCATTTGAGTGCATTATTAATACTGGGATCACATCTTACAATTCGTATTAGAGCAAAAGGAGTGCATTTAAACTGAAATTTACGAATATGAAAAAACTCTGCTACTGTTCTTCGTCATTTCACGCCTATGGACACAATTCTTCATCTTAATCTCTCAAATTGTTACTGTTTTTGTGTAATTCCTACTTATATGTGTTTGATTCCTCAAGCTGAATCTATTTCGAGCATTTTTTGTTCACTTTATTCACGTTTTAGAGGCTAATTTTGAAATATGGGTTCTTTTTATCGGTGTTCCTCATTTATGCTATTATTCTGCTAAAATTCCACATTTCTAGCTGTCTTTAGGGTAAATTGGTTCATTAAAATTCTTCTATTATCAATTTTGAGCACTTAGGTATAAGTTGTAGAGCCTAAAACATCCATTTAGTTTAAGACCTCCTTTTATTTCCATTAAAAGCCTCTTAAAAAGCTCTGAAATATCTATAATAAATTAAGACGGTTTGTTTACAACCCTAATTTTATATCCTCCAAACAAACAATCTTATATCACCTCTTAATTTCAGATTTTAGAACTTAAGACCACCTCTTAAATTTCAGATCTGATTTTCAGACTTCAGACATTTAACCTCTTAAAAAACAAATAATCTAGATTTGTGTTCTTGAACTGTTATCGTTATATTAAAAAAAATTATTAAGTGTTCAAACTTCAGATCTCAACTTTGGACCATAAGTTTGGATTCCTTAACTTCGGAATAATCAACTTTGGATCATTAACCTCATACCCTCATACGAACTTTGGATCCCAACATTCGAACTTCGGGTCTCATTTTCCCTTTAGCAGTTTTACATGTCTTTTTTAATTTCAAACTTCCTGTTTAATCATTCGAACTTCGGATCCCTTACATCTAAACTTCAGATTTGCTACTCACCAAACTTCGCATTTTCTCAATTTCCTTAATCCGAACTTCGGTCCCATCAGAAGTTCGGATCATCCAGACTTTAACTTGTGCCTTTCATTATCCGAACTTCAAGTCACGAGAACTTATCATCCGAACTTTACCTCATCCAAACTTTCAATCCATCTGAACTTACAGTTTATCTGAACTTTTCAAGTTTCCACTACAAAAGATCACATTTTTCATGTGCACTCATTAACTTCAATCAATTCCAAAGAAGATTTGGTTCTAAGATCTGAGAACAGACCATCTGTTCTCTATCCTAATGAATATAAACACTGGAAAAGAGATTCCTAATATTTGTAAGCATGCAACCTCTAGGACCACAAATGATCTTATCTATACTAGAGGGACTGTTAGTGTTTAATAGTGATCTTCCTGCTGTTACTACCGTTACTCCTCCTATTCTTGCTACAAGAGAGTTAAGAGGTCCAGAGAATGAAAATTAGAGAGACAGACAAACTACGGACCTAAAAGCTAACATTTTTTTGTATCAAGCTCTGCCTACTGACATTTTTGTCAATGTGGACAGCAAGGATATGTGGGACGAATTAGAAATGCAGATATTTTGGGCTGATCTTAATGATCAAGTAAAATTTCAGGAGGCAAATGCCAAAAATATCCAGTTTCTGTCTTCTCTACCGCTAGAGTGGGGAATTGGTTGTCGGGCTGTTAAGCGGGGACTGGATTTGAGAAAGATATCCATCAGTGTCTTATTCAAGGAGCTACAAAAATATTAGGGTGATGTTGATACCACCAGCCAATGGCCAATTCTATGGCATCTTTGCTTTTAAATGTGAATAATGTTTCCAAGGCAAATGACCTGTTGGCACTTCTATGCAACAAATCAGTTGTTTCTGAACTAGTACCACTACCATCACCTGTTCAAAATACCTATGGATATAATCCTTCTGGGTCATCTTCCCAACGCCATGAAATTCCTCCGAAATATGCCTACAGAGAGCCCCTTGATGCTGAAGAAGCTGATATTCACGAACAAATGACTTTGCTGTGGAATCGTCTCCATCAAAAGAGATTTTATTAGCATAAGACCAATAATCAGCTGAGATATCATTTTGGTCCGAGGCATTATTCGGAAGAGAGAAAAGATGAATCTAAGACACACGAGGTACATTCCATTTACTTTCAAAATCCTTTATCTGCTAAATCTGTTAGTAATGGAAGTGAATTGCACACACAAATTCTTGAATTAAAAGTTAAATATAATAATGAAAAGGATAAGTGTGTGAAAGCAACAGCTCATAACGACCATCAAAGAACAATTTGAAACTTTTGTGAAAAATTGGCTAAATGAGCATAATCTTGTAAAACGTTTCCTGCTTGAAAAAGTCAAGACTGATGATAAGAACACTTACCTTAAGAGTTATATTGATATAAAGACTGAGGAAAAAATTTCCTTGAAGTATGATGTATTTGTTCCTACAAAACGTTATGAGTCTTTAAACGTTGGAAATTTAGAAAATGAGAGAAAAGTCAAAATGATTAAAAAAACGAATAAGTTTGTACTCCCGAATCAATGACCTTGATGATAAATTTTTAAAAAAGGGACAAATAGATCAAACTATTCATCTCAACTAACCAAAAGAAACTAGGTTTTATAATTCCAAAAAAGGAATTGTTTTAAAAATCCTAAGTTTTTGAAAAAGGCTGAAGCGTTTTTACCTACTTTATAGGATAAACGTTACATGAGACGAGGGTATCAGACGATCTTCCATCGATCATCAGAAGATTCCTTTGCCCAAGAGAAAGTTATTAGAAAAGACACTGAAAACATGCAAATTTTCTTCGCTTATGATAAGCTGAATGATAGTTATCCTGATAGAGTTCTTACTCCGAGGGACGACTTCTTCGATAGCTAATCAACACCAGGGATGAATGCTAAACCAGTAAAACCCATTCCTCATCCTTAAATTCCAATTGATGTTCTAGAACACAATATTTGTGTTTAAGAGGGGGAGTTGAGAATAGCTCATGAAAAAAGCTACTACCTGTTAGGATGCTCTTCTTGTGAGTGAGGAGAAGTCTGGTATAAAGAATTTTGAACAAGTTGTTGAGTTAATTTACTACAAAGAGCAATTTTGTTCTATTTCAATAGATTCAAACTCTAGCTTGTATGTTTCAAAATCTACTGCCTCTGAAAACGTCCAAATTAAATATGCTAATAGAGGTAAAAACAAAATTGAAGTTCCTGTTAAAGTATTTAGAGGTAAGTGCTTAAAATCTTCTAAACTGAACGTTTCCAACAAGACCAAAAACTTTTCAGAGTCTTTAAAGAAACCTAGTCACCCAGGAAGTCCCTCTCATTTTAAATCTTCTCAAATTACTGACTCATTTCATTTTGTGCCTACAAATAAAGTAAGGAGAGTACCAAAAATCACAGTCCAAGATTTTGCGAGTTTCTTTTTGAAGAAGGTTGTTATGCCAGATTGTTTTGTTTCTGTTGATGTTAATTCAAATGTAATTCAGAAAAAAGTACAAACATTGTAATGAATTTGTAATAGTCTTAAATGTTCATTTGCTAAGTTTTTTACTATATGTCCTAAGCGTTTCCATCGTCATGTACCTGAAATGACTGAATTCGTTCCGTATCCTGAAAAATGGCAACGCAAAAAGAAAAAAGTTTTGTGCATCATTGGCTCTTTCTTTAAAAGAAATTCTCTCGCATAAGGCCAAGCCCAAGGCAAATACAAAACAACCCAAACCTAAGGTAGTTCCATGACCTAAGGTTTCAAAGCTTGTTGGCCATATATACAAATGGGTGCCAAAAGGTTCTGCATCAAGGCATGTGTTAATTGCAAAGTGGGTTCCAAAATCTATCATTATAGTACAAAATAGTGGAATACCTAACAAGAGAGAACTCATACTTCAATGTGTACCCAAGGTGGTTTAATGTTGACACAGATGGTTTCTGTGCATTTTAGTACAGAACAGGGACTTCATAGTTATGGATCCTATGCACATAGTTCAGGACCCATTCATAGTCTGACATGTTTTCAGAACACATCAGTTCAAAACTTGGTTTCTCATGTCCTTTTAATACAATTGTGGACACTGATTTGAATAATCTAACTATTTTCGTGCCTGATAAAACTGATCATAACATATTATATTTAACATAATTTTAATGTCAGGGAAAGTCCCTATGATACATGGATTCGATTTGCTCTAAACACATGATGGGAAGACAAATGTCGTTAACCAATATTGTTGACTAATACTGCGGAACGGTTAAATTCGAGGATGACCATCACGCTCAAATAAAAGAATACGGTGATCCAGTCCTAAACAATTTGGTCAAGGACGTTGACTATGTTGAAGGGTTATCACAAAACTTATTTAGGATAGGCCAACTCTGTGACAAAGGTCTAGAGATTACCTATAAGGCTGGGAGTTGTAGTGTGAAGAGAGAAGCTGGAAAAAAGATATTATACAGTACCCAAAACTCCAATCTGTACGTCATTGATGTTGCCAAGATCATTGTCAACGACAGTATCTATTTGTTGTCAAAAGCATCCTCAAAGGACTCCTCACTATGGCATAGATGTCTATCACACTTAAACTTCGATAATCCGAATAAGCTGGCATCCAAACATCTAGTTAAAGGTCTCCCAAAACTTCGCTACAAGAACAATCACTTGTGTAGAGCACATGAGAAAGGAAATATAAAAAAAATTTCTCATAAACCCATACCCAAACCATCTACCGGAGGATATTGGAGCTCTTCATATGGATTTATGCGGTCCTATAAGAACACAAAGTATTAACGGAATACCATATGTGTTGTTTATCGTAGACAACTATTACAATATACCTGAGTGCGTTTCTTGGGATCCAAGGATGATACATAGAAAACATCAACTTTGTAAAGAGTCTCGAAACCCAACAGCAGTTGTCGGTATAGGCTATTCAATCAGATAACGACACAGAATATCCAAGAACTCAATAGTTGAGAGCTTCCTTCGATCAAAGAGATCCATCTCAAATTTTCAGTCTCCAAAACACGTCAACAGAATGAGATAGTCGAAAAGCGAAGCCGTACACTTGTGGAGGCTGCTCGTACCATGCTTAATTACTCGAACCTACCGTTGTTTTTGTGGGCGAAAGTCGTGTCAACTGTCTGCTATACATAGAACCGTTCTCTTATTCATAAGCGCTTCAGTAAAAATTCCTATAAATTGTATTTAAATAGAGTACCTTACATCAAATGCTTACGAGTTTTTGTTGCAGGTGCTATATGCTAAACGACAAAGACAACCTTAGGAAGATAAAGTCCCGACTTGTTCTTGTTAGATCTAGAATTGTGATAGTTTCAGGGTTCAAAGTGTAATAAATGACATTTAGTTTTGTGGCTATTTTGTAAGGATTCAAACTTTATTGTAAATGGGTTAAAAGACCAAAAGGTCAATGACGGGCCGTTTGTTGTGACCCGCAGAAATAATCCTTATATCAACTATTTAGCTCAGAGAAGTAAGGGTCGAATCCACAGGGAGTGCGTATGTAATTAGGGTTAAGCGGCTAGCTTTGTGAGTTGTATTGAAAGCACTTTAAATTGTGAATCGATTGATTTGAATGATTTGTTTAGATTAATGACTTACAACTACTTTGTGACTAAAGTTAATGGCAAAATAACTAATGCAGTAAATTAACATTCAAGTGAAAGATAACCATTCACGGAATCACCACGACATAAGTATTACCCACTCGAATTTCATGCAACAATCACATAGACATAAGTAATTACACGGTCAAATGACTCATACATGTTTCAACTAATAACTCTCGTCATAGCGCATGCAATATTCATTACTTGTCTTAATCCCTAAGCTAATGGACTCGTCACAAATAATAATACCACTATGAACTATCTTGCTTTTACCAATCAATAAATAAAATCATAATCATAACCGAATGCTTATCATTTGAATACACATAGAATATTTCAGTCAATACGAATACATCAAAACATATAGAAATTCAAGTGAAGTAAACTTACACGTAGATCCTCCGCAAACGGCAAAAGTGATTAGCCGCTCATCGTATGCTCTTCAATGGTGTTGATCGGAGACATCTTATGAGGTTGCGAATCACCGTCTTCGTACTTGTATCGTGAATTCACTTCAGCAGGGCTTCGCTAATTCTTTTGACACGTTCGAGACCTCCTCAGCTGCCATCGACCTCTATTTATAGAGGAGGCAGATTTAGGGTTTCTGAGGCTGGAAACGCATTTTTGCGTCGACCCAGCGCAGGCATGTGCCCCCCTGCGCCTGGGGTACGTCCAGGGGTACGCTGGGTTGCGCTGGAAGTGCTCTGGATCGCTCAATCTTTCTGTTTTGCAGCGCAGGGTGGCACAGGCCTGCGTCCCCCTGGCTCGGTTCGCACTGAATTTTCTCGAGTTGCTTTCTTTTGACCTCTTGACCCTGAAACATAAATTTGGAGCAATAATATGGAAATTACGAAGTACCGGTGCTTAAAATGATCATAAAATGACTCCGAAACACATAAAATTATAGCCTTATCAAACCTCCCTAACTTAACTCTTAGCCGTCCCCGAACAAGCCTTTGGAATCAGAACTAACTTTGTACCGGGCATGTATTAGCAGCGACTCTAGGAATTCTATGTTAAGCTAGCTTTCGCACTAATGCATTAAAATTTTAACATGTAAATCGAAAACGTTTTCGGTTAAAATATATTTCCCTTAGAATTTATATAATGTATCTCACTCTTGGAAATACCCTTTTAGCTCAAGGTTATGAAACTTCAAACTCTTTTGACCATCTTTTCCTCTTTGCATGTTTACGACTACTTTCTATTTTCAACATCATGCTTCTATCTATTTTCTTTTCAACTTTGATTATCTAGATGGTAAGTGTAACGAGATTTCGGTCAATCACTCCCAAACCAGATGGTTTTAGAGGGTTAGACATGAATGGTACCCCTACGGACTTAGTTTCTTGAACCATCCAGACTACAGTTAACTCATTTTTGAGGCTAAACATGATTAAGTTCTCCCCCTTATTGCATGAGTTTCCAAAATCTTTTGACACATTACTTATATTTAAGACCAAATAAATTTTAACATATTTGAATTCATTTTACATAGCAAAGATTTTAATTATATTACGACTCTTTTCTTAATTATAGAATATCCTATCAACACTAGCCAATTCCCTCGTACATGTATTTTCTATGCATCATCATGTTCCGCAGCCTGATCGGCAAACAAGACTCAATTGCAGAAGATAAGACAGACTACCTAAACATTATAAACTAAATAGGACTCGGCTAAAAACTAAAACTAAACAAAACTAACGATAAAGAAATTAAATGCAATACAGAAATAAAAAGACATAAAAATAAAGAACAAGGAAAGATAATACTCGATCATTTGAATGGAGGAGGCGGAGGAGGACCGAAGACGCTGTTGAAGAAGTCACTATACGGGTTTTGGCCTGTGGGGTATTGTGCTGTAGGCGGGACCAAGTGAGTAGGAATCTGGTCTGGGAGCTCCTGCCTGCCATGCGCCGAGTAGCGCTGATAAGTGTCTACGACAGGGTCGTAGGTCTAGTAGTTGGGCATCGTGTAATTTTTATATGAATGATATGGCATACCGGCTACGGAGTCCTCGTGATGTCGGACTCCCTCCCAGTATGCCCAGTTATGGTGCTGGTAATAGGCATATTGATATGCCAGGGCTCTCTGCCCGTCCTGAAGCTGATCTACCCGACCCGACAAGTGATTGACCCTATCATAAATATGGGTCATTCGCCCATTCATCTCATCTAATTTCTAGTTCACGTCCTCCCGGAACTCACCTTGACCCACTACTAAGTCATCTAACTGCCTCATGATGCGGCTAAAATCAACATCGTCATTACCTCGACTGTGCGAGGTAGACGCCCCTCAGCTCTTCGTGCCGAACTTCCGCTTCATTAGCGGCTTTCTCCTCTCTCTCTCTCTCTCTCTCTCTCTCTCTCTCTCTCTCTCTCTCTCCTCTCGTCCTCAGCATAGTCCTCGATATACGACTGATTTGTCTCCTTGTCGAATATCTCGAACCCTTCATCAACTTCCCCAAAAATCAAGGTAGGGAACATGGCGGCCGTAAGGTACGTCGCCGAAACAGGGGAAACTAGGGAATCCGGTGAAAGTGAACCCGTCCTCTCGAGGAATTTAGAGATCAACCAAGCGTGAGGGATGATCGTCCTCTCTCTAGTATCATACATGGCCCATATATCATTCATGACTGTCCATGCGAAGGACAGTTTGGGCTTACCCTTAAGAAGGGCATGCAGAACCTTGATATCCCTATGTCTGACCTTAGACAGGTCACTATCACGAGGCAAGATGTTATTCACAATGATCTTGAGAAGCACCTTACACCTCAGAGTCAATGCCTTTTGGCTATAAGAAGTGGAGGACTCGGCTTCCACGAAAGATGGAATAAAAACCTTACTCACTTGCTCCGTCCACTCTCCCGACCAAGTCATGTCGGTAAAGGCTAAATGGGCCTCAGATTTGTACTCATACCCTCGCTGGTTAGACCCTTCGTGGCCTACCCCCGTATCTACATTAAATAATTGGCGAAGGATTTGTGCATCCATCGCCACGTCCCTACTGTGGACGGTTCCTATAAGTCTAAAGTCGTTATGCGAACGACCCGTCTCCCTCCGTTGGGTAGACATCCATTCTACTACATCAGCCTAATGAATCTCGGGGCTGCCCAAATCAAGCACACTCTCCCAACCCAGATAGTCAAAGAGGTATGGAATTCCATAATCCTCAAAATCATTTCTCCTAACCCTCTTCTCGGCTAACACCTTATTCGAGTATTTCTTATATAAAAATAAATGTGTTCTAATATTCTTGGGGTGTTGTGATAGTAAAAGGTTCGGAGACCAATCTATAGGCATATTGACATTTTGGATTCTTTGTCGCATTCTCCTCGACATCTACAATTTTGCTAACCAACCACAAATGTATGAGATAAATCAAACTATGCAATTTAAATTTCACAATTACGCCCAATTAAAATTAGATGCATATATATACTTTTTACGCTCTAATTTTGCATCCTTCTATATATAGTCTATAATTTACCACAATATAGATGTGAAACACATACTTAATTATCAATAAAATTCCATTTAGCACATAAACTCATTCTCTAGCTAATCACACAAACTTTTATGACTAAAACATTATATGCACATTTAGGTAACCAATTTCATAAATCCATATTTAATTTCTAGATATTCACTATTGAAAATTAAATAAAATAACAAGTATACACATATCTCATCAACATACATCAAGGTTATCATCAAATTCATGCAATTTCACATACTTTGACTCTAGAAAGTCAAAATCAACATGAAAACTCCATGGATGACCATGAAGCTCAAGCTTTCATTTTTGCTCAAAAAGTATGAAATAAGTTGCATTTTCTTAATAAAAACACTAACCTTGGTGATTGGAAGCTTAAATTGGTAAAAATCTAGCCTTTTGCTTCACCACTTCTTCACCCAAAAATCCTTCAAAATGGATGAAACTACCCACAAGGAAGTGATTTGTATCCTAGATCTTTGATATCTATAATAATGTGGGTGTTTTGGGGCTTAGTTTTGCAATTTTTTAGCACAAAAATAGGGTTTTGGAAGTGTAGCCGCACACCAACCGTAGGTTGAGGGTTCTAGGGTTTGTGAAAATGAAGAATGAGGCTTGAATTGGGGTTTTATCTCGATGAGGCGTAGGGCCAGCGCAGGGCTGCGCCCCCCTGCACCCAACTCTGTTAGAATTGGATTTTTACTGTTTTGGTACGCGGGACTGTATAACTCTCTAATTTTTGTCATAAAATGTGGTCTAAAAAATTTTGTGGGGGCTAAATTAATTAATTTATCGTTAGAACCTACCCTCCCCAACTTAGACCTTTGTGATGTCCTCGTCACATTAAAATTAATTAATCCGTTAATAACATTGATAGATAGATCGGTACTCATTCCTTATCCATAACAATTAAATTTAAACAACTAAATAATATTCAAATGAAATTCAACTTTTAATAAATAAAATAAAATAAACACATCACACTTTTAAAAATAAAAACCAAATAAAGTACGATTACCATACAAATAAAATGAAAAAACCACATCAGAAACAAACCAAACCAAACTTTATGTTTATCATGCAACAAACAAACCAATCATACTCAAATAATAAAATCAAAATTCTTTTGGAGGAGCGACGACTTCTTCTAATTCTCCAACTGTTATCTGGATATTGGTGAGCCAGTCAGAATGCACTTGGAGCAGCTGATCATTTTTATTTTGGCTTCCTCGAAGTGTCTTGATTTCTTTAAGCAGCATGTTGTTTGTATTCACCAAATCTCCAACTAATTTCTTCAGTTTATCGACCTAATCCCATACAATATCGTTAGTCTCGATCCTCTTCCATGGTCTCTGGTCTTCCTCGTCGACTTCCATCCTGGCTTTTCCTTTACTGGTTTGTCCTTCAGGCGTGTGTTCAAGGGCATTAAACGGGACTTGGGTCACTTTAGCGGTTTTAGGGCAACAGATTTGGAATCCTACTTCAGTGCGCTCAAATACTAATCCTATCATAGTAATCCTTGTAAACCACATGATATTCGGGTTAATGAACCTTATGGGAAACTCTTCCGACACTTGTTTTTCTATAAGAATAACTCAGTAAGCATCTTATAGTGAGGGTAATTCACTCCCTGACCCATTACATGACACTCCAATATATTTTGCATGATGATATACCCCAAAGACACAGTCGGGTATCCAGTCATGAGTGCGTGTACTAGAAGGATTTCCTGAGGTCTCACATAAGTAGTGTCTTGGTGACGTGGAAGCACGGTAAAAATAACAAACTTCTACATGACCTTGGCCAAGAGGCATAAATCTCCGCTATTAAAAGCACTGTAAGTCTGGGCATCTCTAACAGGGATTCCAAAAACTGTAGCTATCATTTATCCCATTGGTTAGTCCACTTATTTATTTTACGCTACCTACTCCCCTGGGTATTAGTTAGTGTCCTGAATTCCCTAGGGCGTGGTGTCTCAGTGTCGATAAGAAATTCATCATACAACTTATTCCTAGAGATTGACACTTCTTTATTTCCCACCATCCCCACTAGCTCAAAATCATAATCGTCAGCCTTTTCTATTCTACGCATAGTGGCGAACCACTGTTGGATCAAACTAGTGTGAATATATGGTAACTCCCACATAACAGCTCTAGCCCACCCCAAACACTCAAACGGACTTTTTTAAGGTACGCTCTATGAGAAACCTAGGTGGTTTGCCATTATTAGTGTTTGGGGGGTATTTCAGGGAATTTCGCATTGATAGGTTTCTCAAAGCGGACGTTTTGAGGGTGGTGGGTTCTCATCCTAGGTGTTTGGGTGTTTGTGGAACGGTTACCGTTGGCGTGATATTGGGTTGACATCTACAATTCAAAATTCAAAGATTAAGGATTAATAAAATAGGGGTTCCTACATGAATGATGCATAATAATTAAACACACTTTTTCATCATTAAATAATCTAATCCTAAGTCTCACCAACAATGTGAGCCCAAACTAAACCTATCCAATGCATGAACTTCAATAAATAAATATTTTAACAATTTACGAATAGCCCTTTAGACAAAGATTTTCAAGATATAGCATATATGGAAAAAGCCATAATTTTTACAAAAAGTTTTGCAAAAATATATTTATATTAATTAAGTGAGTATATATAAAATTATTATTAACCCTTTTTTCAATAAAAATAATCTAACCCCCAAAACTTTCATCCCATGCATGCATGATATAGCTATAATAACTAATGTAGAATGATGCTAAGGGTGTTAGAAAGAGTATACCTTACTAATCTTTGAGAGAAACTAGCGTTGGATTGAAGATTTGATGTAGAAAAGACGATTTTTAGAGGTTTTAGGCTTAGAAATCGAAAATCGCCGTTTCTGGAATTAGGTTTTAGGGTTTGCGACAATGGGGGCATAGGGCTCTGTATTTATAATATTTTAAGCGCGTTGGGGCGTAGCGCCAGCGCAGGGCTGCACTCCCCTGCGACCGGGACTCCGGAGATTTCTGATCTGGGGCGCGCACTTGTCTCTAAACCCATTTCTTCAATTTTTAAAATTCTTATGGGTACTCTCCCCAACTTACGCTCGTAATATCGGGTTAAAATAATTCGGTCTTTTCTGACGTGGGATCCTAATATTTAATTTAAAACCTAAATTCTAAACACAACTGAGTTTAGGAGGATGAATCCTCCCCAACTTAATTGGGTACACACAAATAACACAATATCAAATAAACACACTAAAAACTAACAGAATCGAATAATCGAAATACTCTGGGTTGCCTCCCAGAAAGCGCTAAGTTGTACGTTTTTAGCCAGACGTACTGCTCCTAACTAATTAATTAACTTTTGGATCTTGTAGTCTGATTAATTTAGAGACTAACATATTATTGGTGGCCCATTGAACATATAATTTAAGTCTATGTCCGTTGACTTTAAATGGTTCACCACCTTTTGGGTCTTGGATTTCTACCGCACCATGTGGGTAGGTATTAGTTACAATGTATGGACCTGTCCATTTACTCTTTAATTTACCTGGAAATACTCTAAGGGGCTGTTTGATTGCATCTTCAATTAAGAGCTGTCTAGATTTAGTGAGCTGTCTGGATAAAGTAATGCTGACTAGAGAAATAACTGAATTGATAATTACTGTTTGATTGTTTCATTGACTACACAGTCTGAATGAAATAGAATGGCAATTTTAACCTTCTGTATGAATTAAAAATCTGTTTGTTTTTACAATCAAAATTAGGGTCTGAATGAAGATTTTAAATTAAAATAAATAATTTAATAATATACATCAATGTATAACTCTCAACAATTTAAAAGCATATATAAATCAAAATTAAACATAAAAATCCAATGACGGTTAAACGTAAATGATTCATTGACAATTTAAAAATCCATTGATAATTTAAACATGAAAGCTCAATTGACAACTAAACATAAAACATACATTATCTATTCTATACTAATCGATTGGCAATTTCATCACAAAAATTAGCCATCCATTATCTATTATGTTTGTCCTTCACAGGAATTTTGAATGATAGTGTTTATTTCGAAGGTTGCTGCCCAGCAAGGTACATATCTGTCAAGATGCTTTAACAAAAGGGAGTTGGCCAAGATCCAACCAAAAGGTCCTCATCGGTTCAAGGGTTCTGATGAAAATTGAATAACCCTTTGCCATGAGTTCGTGGGTTCCATTCATCTTATGTGAGGAAAATAGGCACACAATATAGAAAAGGAGAACGACGATAATTAGAAGAGACTCTAGTCGAATTTGAACCATGTGGATGACGGCGACAACAGAGGCGCCGGAGAGAAGAGAGGACGACGGCGGCAGCAGTAGAGGCGACGGAGAGAAGAGAGGACGGCGGCGGCGGCAGAGGCGCCAGAAAGAAGAGAGGTCGAAGGCGGAAGTAGAGGCGCCGGAGAAAAAGTCCCACGGCGGTGGAAGAAAGAGAGGAGCTTGCTTGATATGAAGGAGATGGAGGGGATAGTAGAGATGGAAGTAATGAACGATGGTGGAGGAGAAACAGTCAGCTTTTTATTATTTCTGTTGGAAAAGACAAGAAAGGAAGGGCGTTTATGGAAAATAAATGGGCTGAATGGCGAATACACAAGGTTTTAAGACTTATTAAATGGGCTGACCGAATTTGGTTCTTATTTGGATAAGTCATCATCAAACAAAGCTTATTTTAAATGGGCTGACCGTTTTTTTTATTAAGTCCAATAAGTTGAAATCAAAAAGCCCCTAAGTCTTGTATTAAATAACTAGACTTTATTTCTTTAGTAAATATTTTATTTTTATGCATCCTATCGTGGAAAACTTTTGTTTTCTCCTTGTAAATTCTTGCACTTTCGTAGGCTTCTCTACAAACTTCTTCCAGTTCATTTAATTGGAATTTTCTATCAACACCGGCATCATGTAAATTAAAATTCGTGTTTTTGATTGCCCATAGAGCTTGGTGTTCTAGTTCTACTGGAAGGTGGCAAAGCTTACCATAAACAAGTCTATATGGGTACATATCGATTGGTGTTTTAAATGCGGTTCTGTATGCCCATAGAGCATCCTCTAATTTTTGCGACCAATACGTACGATCGTGTAGCTTCTGCTTCCACCCATTTAGAAACATAATCTACTGCAACTAAGATGTATTCATACCCAAATGATTTAGGGGAGGGTCCCATAAAATCAATACCCCATACATCAAATATTTCAACGATTAATATTGGGGTCATGGGTATTTCATCCCTTTTTGCGATGCCGCCGGTTTGCTGGCATCTTGTGCACCCTTTAACAAATTCGTAAGCATCCTTAAATATTGCGGGCCAAAAAAAAACCACACTGCAATATCTGGTGACCAGTTTTCTTTGCGCTGAAATGGCCACCGCATGCATATGCATGACAGTGTTTAAAAATATCCTCGTGTTCTGAATTAGGGACACAACGTCTTATGATTTGATCTGCTCCTATTTTAAATAGATCAGACTCATCCCAAATGTATTGCCTTGCTTGAGCATAAAAGTATTTTTTCTGTTGTGATTTCCAATGCTCTGGCAATGTTCCTGATACGAAATATTTAACTAAATTCGCAAACTAGGGAATTTTAGATATAGATAATAATTGTTCATCAGGGAAGGAGTCCCTGATTTGATCAGTTGAGTTTGTTGGGAATAAGTGAAGTCTTGATAAATGATCGGCAACAACATTTTCTGTGCCTTTTTTATCCTTAATTTCTAAGTCAAATTCTTGCAATAGAAGGATCCACCGAATCAATCGAGGCTTGGCATCCTTCTTTGCTAACAGATGTCTTAAAGCACTGTGGTCTGAGTACACAATTACTTTTGCCCCCCAAATATATGATCTGAATTTATCTAGGGCAAACACTACGACTAATAATCCTCCTTTTCTGTAGTTGTGTAATTGATTTGTGCCTCATTAAAGGTTTTACTTGCGTAGTAAATAACCACCGGCTTTTTCTCAAATCTTTGACCTAATACAGCACCAACTGCATAATCACTAGCATCACACATGATCTCAAAAGGTTGAGACCAATCTGAATATTGCAGAATTGGCGCTTCAGTTAATTTTGATTTAAGCTTCTCATATGCTTTCACTACAAGAAAAATGCCGTTCAGCGACAAATTTAGCGACATATATTTTCATGTCACAATTTACTTACATCTGTAGTGACAGTTTTTGTGACGTACAAGTCACCAATATTACTATGCGTGTCACTATTTTTAGCGACATCCATGTACGAGTCACTATACACGTCGATAACTTTGTGACACACACACAAAAGTCTCTATATACGTCACTGATTTTGTGACATTTATAAATAAGTCACCATGTGTGTCGCTGAGTTTGCGACATATGTGTATATGTCACTAAGTGTGTTGCTAATTTTGTGACATTTATATATAAGTCACTATGTGTGTCGCTGAATTTGCGACATATGTGTATATGTTACTAAGGGTGTTGCTAATTTTGTGACATTTATATATAAGTCACTATGTGTGTCGCTGAATTTGCGACATATATGTATATGTCACTAAATGTGTTGCTAATTTTGTGACATCTATATACAAGACACTATGTGTGTCACTACTTTTGTGACATTCATTTATAAGACACTATGCATGTCGCTGAATTTGCAAAACTAAATTATATTATTAGTAAAGTTACAACTTTTATACATAAATTTGAATAATTAAGTTGATATATATATATATATATATATATATAATTTATTAATTTATTGGCTTTGGGTTGGCCACTACAAAAAAAAGTCATTCAGTGATACTTTTAGCGACATGAAGTTGCATATCACAAAATTTGCGACAAATACACAGAAGTCACTAAGTATGTCATTTAAAATTAAATTTTAGTGTTTTGGTAAAATAGGTATAAAATGCACGTGTTCAGTGTTTCAAAATTAATTTAATTTTATACCCCTGTTTAGGAATATTTGTATAATATAAATTTAAATCAATACTTAAATGATTAAATGGTTTTATTTAACATTCACGTGTTCAGTGTACAATCAACCTTTCTCCTCTCTACGATCGCTCCATTGACCCTCCAGTTCTTCCACCTCTGGAGGTGATTAACCTTGTCCAACGACCGTGCCGCCTCCGCCTCCGACCGTGCCTCCGCCTCCACCATGATCGTGCCTCCGCCTCCGCCTTCGCCTCCGACGTGCCTGACTTTTCTTTTGCTGGAATTTTAGGTCGTGCCCTAAAATTGGGGATTTCTTGTTCAATAGCTCTGGTTCAGGTAAAATTCTCTCTAGCTTTTCATTCTAGCATCCTAATTTTTGATCGTGAGAAAGAAAACGGATCTATCCTTTTTGTGTGTCGAGAATTATTTCTGAAGCAAATAATGAAGTTTATCTAAGATGAGCACTTATTTTTGTGTGTATTGTTGCTCTAGAATGTAGCATTTACTTTAATTTGATATTCGTTGAATGTTACCTATCCGCAGGGCTGCATTTATATTGTTATTGCTGATGTAACAAATTGATTTTCCATGATAAAGTTAATCTCTACTGATGTTAATCAATGGACAATAGATTGTCAAACTTCCTATGGATTTTACGTGTTCTGCTTACTTACAGGAGGAAAGTAATTTGTTGCAGCAACTACAAGATGCATGCTTGGTTGTTGATGAATTGGTGAAGAACTTCTGCAACATGGAGCTTATTTCTTATCAACAGATATATGAAGGAGCTGGTTTGTTTTCTGTATCTACTTTCCTAGTAGTACTCCAAACTTAAAAAAAATCAGCCATATGCACCAACTCTCAAATTCATAATTACAAGGTTAGAGACTAAATCGTTCAATATATAAAGTTCAAGGATTTAATTGTTCAAAAAGTTGGTTAATAGTTACTCTTTTAGATGTAAGTAAAGAACCTGGAAGAGAATTTTTTATCTCTTAAGTTTCTTAATGTTTATATGCCACAGATACACATCTAATTATGTGATATGGAGAGGGTACATTGTGATCAAGATGGTTATTTGAATTTTTCTAAAAGTATAAATATGGTGGGTTTCGCATCATTAAGAGATGATTAGTTTGGATTTTTGATTAGTAAAAAAAGAGGATTTGTGTATTTAAACACAGCCCTTTGATATTTTATAAGACTTGGCAATTTATATATTGATATTAAACATGTTTTATATATTTTTTCATAGTTGTCTATATTTTTATAATTTGTCAATATAATTTATATATGACTTCATCCAGCAAAGTTGCTCCAAATGATCCTCCTTTTATGTCATGTTCATATGCCTCTGCATGTTGCTGCCAACTATTGTTGCTACACCAGTTAGGTACCATCTATTCAGGAGGTTGAAGCATCCAAGACCAGTTGTATTTGATTTGCTACTTCATATTCTAATGCTATCATGCATAATTTAGGAACTTGAGTAGTTTCAAAAACTAATGGTTTAACTAATGATCTAAATTTGTCTTTGGCTTTAGTAGATTGATTATAGTAATATTTTCACGATTAATAGTTACAGATTCAGATACTTGGAAACTACAACTTGATATGCTGTTGGCTTCCAATATATACATGGTAAAAAATTTCATAATTTTTTCTAGCTTTAAGCATGATGCCCTTTTGAGAATCATGGTCAGTGTTTGTTGTTTATAAGGGCATCTCTACTAAATTTCCTGAATGGTCTCATTCAAGTACGATTTTGCACTTGGTCAGACAATATCATCTTTCTAATTGATTAAAAGTAAGATTTTGTATATCACTTCTTACGATTATGTCTATTTTACAACAAATCACTCCCCTGTTCTTCTTAAAACTTAATTTCTCCATAATGATTAGCTCTAGCAGTTAATCAGATTGTACTTGACAGGTTAGCTAGTGATGTTATTTCCTTGATATTCTTGTAGACATACAGAGATACATGAAAGTGGAGGAAGTGAAGGAAGAGGCAGACTAGTGTCGGAGGTGTGTTAAATCTCGAGATTTTTCGATCGTTTTGTTATTTAATGTGTAATGAGCCACCATTATGCAACATCCTGACAAAATGAAGAAAGCACACACTAAAATTGTTTTATACACTAAAAGGCAGAATAACTTTGGTGTCTCTTAAAAAGCTAGAGTAGGTTGCACAATAATTGTTAAACTCGGTTGTTTGATATTACATGGAAGCTGTTGTCTAATTAGTTCTTAATTTATTATAATCTCTTATGAAGATGTGTTTATCCTAAGTGTATCTTTGCTTGTTTGATTTGAAAGAGTTTGTGTGTCAAGTACTTTTATGATGACCATCTATCTGTAGCTTAATTGGTAATTGCCAACGCTTACCCCCTTTGACATAAAAGAACTCTTGATCCCAAAATATAAGGAACAATTGCCAACTAGTAAATTTCTTAATAGGTTAGTGTATTTGCAGCCTTAGCTATAACTGCCTGTTTTTGTAACCTCTGGCCATTGTCACATGGGTGGTTAGTTACTACTGCTATTGGTTTTATGCAAAATCCTTTCATCCTTTGTTATGTTCATGGTTTTGGCTGCTGTCATGTTTGGGTTCTCTGTTGTTGTTTTTATTGTTGTTTTGTATGGCACAAACTGGAGTACCTTAATCCTCTGGTCATCATTTTATTGGGGGGGGGGGGGGGTTGTTGCTAATATTGGTTTTCGATTTGATGATTTGATCAGATTAAGCTTAATTGCCCCAGTTATTGTATGCTTGGTTTTCTTTATTGAAGTTATTCTGGTAAAAAGTTAAATAATATTTCCTATTGAAAACTCAGCATCTTTATATACTGAGTTGAATGGTGATTGAAGTGTTACATGCATCCTAATCTATGGAGAAAGCTGATTGGAAATCACTTTTTACCTCTATTATATATGTTAGCTTGAACACACACAGATTCCATTTCAACATTTTACACAGTCACTAGAATGAACATTAATAATTTAATATAACAATGGAAAATTTTTTAAATTAGATTTGTGTGAACAAGAAATTGTTATATACCATCATGTAGTTCAAGAAATTGATTACAGACTGAGATATCGTTTCAGGTATGTTTATTTGTTGAAGAATGAAAAATTGATTGAATGATACAAAATTTCTATTGCAGGTTTGGTTATTATTTTCTGATCTATTGGTAATTTGGTGTTTTCTCATGGATTTACAAATCGCTGACACTCCATCTGGATGGTAAGTTCTCTTCATCTTCATAGCTTACTTTCCTAATCAACCCCAAATTCATAACTAGTGATAGTTTTTATTTGATTTAACTAATAAATGAGATGTTGGATATTATAAATTTATATATATCTTAGTTCAATGTTAGAAATGACACAACGAGAAATATGGTACAGAGGACCTCGACGCTTAATCCGGGAACGTGGACAACTCATACCCAAGATGGCTAAACATTGTCGGGTAAAAAAATGGCAGAGTCTACGGATTAGGGTCAAGTGTTGATGATTTTATTCTTCACAACAACAATGAGGAACTTTCAGTCAACAATTCTAGGAATACGGAATGTGATAGTATACGAGAGATGGTGCAACGACAACAAGAAGAACAAGAAACAATCAAAGCTACCCAATTGGAACAAACACAAAGGATTGATGAGTTAGAGGAAAATCTACGACGCACGGTGACTGAAGAGATGCAAAAGGCTACTGAAAGACTTCTACACGTTGTCCAATATCGGCCAAGAAGAGTGTAAATAGTTTAGTTGATATAAAACAATTTTGTTGTTTTGAGTACAAATAATATACTTTTAAATAATTGTTAATAATATAGTTTGATGAAATAATAAACAATAGATATTTCTCAATTTTAGTTTTTGATAAAAAATAATTGTTATTAATATAGTTGTGATAATTTGATAGAAAATAGCAATAGTATTAAAAAAAATAATAATAATAGCGACATCATATAAAAACAGTAACTTAAATAGCGACGCATATAATGACATAAATCAAATATAGTAACATGAGTAGTGACAACACTTAAGAATAGCGACACATGTTGCAACATTAACCAATAATAGTGATGCAAACAATAACATAATTAGCGACATCATTTAATAATAGTGACACACATAATGACATACACCAACTCAATTAGCGACATTATTCAACAATAGCAACATAAATAGCGATACAACTAGCGACAACATTCAATAATAGCGACATAGATAGAAACACAACTAGCAACATTATTCAAGAACAGTGACACAAACAGTATTGTAATTAGCAACAACCTTCGTTAACAGTAACACATATAGCTACTTAAGTAGCGACATCATCCAAAAATAGTGACATAAACAATAACTCAACTAGCAACATCTTTCAAAAATAGCGACACAAATAGTGACTCAACTAGTAACAACATTCGATAATAGCGACACAGAGTACAACACAACTAGTGACATAATTCAAGAACAGCGACACAAACAAGGACACCACTGGTGACATAATTCTAGATAGCGACACTTTAACCAGTAGTCGCTATAGGTGTCAAAAATTTTAGCGACGTGCCTTTTGATGTCACTAAAATCTGCGACGCATTTATAGCGACATCTCCTTTAACGTCACTAAAGATGTCACTGACAAAAAAAACGTCGCTAAAAATGTCGCTGTATTTGTCGCTAAAGACGATTTTTTTGTAGTGTTTCATACAGCTGATAAGTCTATAATTTATATGGTTTCTGAGTCATATTATGATCATTTTAAGCACCGATACTTTGTAAAATCCATATTATTACTCCAAGTTTATATTTCAGGGCCAAGATGATAAAAAAAAGCAATCCGAGAGAATTCATAGCAAACCGGGCTGAGGGGGGCGCAGGCCTGCGCCGCCCTGCGCTCCACATAGCGTCCAAACTGTCCAGATTCGTTCCAGCACATGCCAGCTAAACCCTTAACGCATCCGGGTGCGGGGGGGGGGGGGGGGGGGGGGGGGGGGGGGGGCGTAGGCCTGCGCTAGTGCAGCGCAAAAATGCGTTTTACAGCCTGTGGAACCCTAATCTCGACTTCCGTATAAATACAAGTGAAGGGCAGCTTTGGACAGAGTCCCGACGTGTGTGAAAGTGTGCCAAAGCCCTGCCGGAGTGGATCTACGATACGAGAACGAAGACGGTGATTCGCAAGATACCCAATGGCTCAGATATGTGATTGTGACGAGCATACGATGAGCGGCTAATCCCATTAGCCGTTTGCGGAGGATCTACGACTAAGTTTACTTTTCTTCAATTTCTTATGTTTTGATGTATTCGTATTACGCTAGATCTATTATGTGTATGCATATGATAAACATTTGCCTATGATTATGATTATGTATTGCGATTGGTAAAAGCAAGATAGTTTATCGTGGTGTTATTATTCGTGCCGAGTCCATTAGTTTAGGGATTAAGACGAGTATTAATGTTGCATACGCTATGCCGCGAGTTATTGGTTAAAACACGTTTGATTTATTTAGTCGTGCAATTGATTACGTCTATGTTGGTACACCCTGTGTGACGATAGCCGTCTAAGTGATCCAACATTGTGGTTTAGCAAGTGTTTGATATATATGTTTATATATGTTTGATAATTATTATTGATTGTATGTTTGAACTTGATGTAGCGTATTACAAGAAGTTCAAACATAAAGATCAAAGATAAAATCAAACATAAGTTAAAAACATAAGTTTCAATTCTAAGTTAAATAGGTGATAGAGTAAATTCGAATTCTATAAGGATTGGCATTCGAATCTATGACAGATTCGAATGTGTTCCTAGGTAGATTCGAATGTTCCTCAGTAGGCAGATTCGAGAGTGTCAGTGGGGACAAACTCGAATAGGCCTTGGGCCTGATTCGAGTTTGGCCCATGGCAGGCTTGAATTAGCCTCTATAATTAGGGATAGACTCGAATAATTATTAGACTTTTTGCAGAATTCGAGAGAGATTAAGCAAAAGGCGATTTCGAGTTTATCATCAGTTTTAGTGCTGTTTCGGAGAGAATCAATTCGTAGGTGCGTCCGTCGTAGTTCGTACAGCTTATTGATAGTCTCCGTGTTCCTAGTGAGAGTTGTTACCGTCTACCCGTTAACGAGGATTCCGCACTCGTTGACGGTTCCGCGTCTAGATAGATCCGTGTTGTGTAGACCTTACAAGTGGTATCAGAGCCTACGGGGTGTTCTTAGTGTTCTTCGTGTTCATAGAGATACATCCTAGGTTTCTTGACGCTTTTGGAAGGTTATTCTCTCGTGTTCGTGTTCTTCGTGTTTTTCGAGCTTAGCAAATTGTCATCCGGGAAATACTTCGTGTTTTTCACGTTTTTGATCGAAATCAATATTTTTCGTTGTAAAAATATTGATTTAATCTGCAAAACGTAAAGAAATCGAAGTGTTAGCCATTTTTCGAGTTTGCGGCGCTCGAATCTGTTAGGAGTAATTAGGGTTTTACTTAGTTTCGAGTCTAACCAAATCCGCTCCTTTCGAGTTTGATCAAGAGTGTTTCGAGTTTAATTTGAGTTTGTGCTAAAGTCGATTAAGAGTCTCGAATTTGCTGTGATTCGAGTTTGCTTCGAGTTTGGACTAGAGTCGAACAGGGTGATTCGAATCTACTGAGTGTTCGAGTTTGCCTTGACCTTCGAGTTTGGAGACTTTCGAATCTGGCATCAAGTTCGAATTTAATTGAATTACTAAACTTAATCGAATTTAATCCCAAATAAATTTAAATTTAATTATATTCGAATCTATCTAAATTCGAAAGAATTAACTTAAATTATTTTCGAATTAAATTTATTAAGTTCAATTCAATTACTTTTGAAACGATGTCAAATCTTCAAAAGTTTCTAGAAATGGATCATGAGGTCGGAAAGGCTAATACTCCGCCTAAGCTGATGAAACTCGAAGATTATTATTGGTGGAAAGATCGGTTTGCCGATTTTGTGCGTTTCAACGACATGCGCATGTGGGTATGTATTGACGAAGGATACATTCCACCTATCTCCGAAATTGAAGGCCGTCAAAGAGTCTTATCATACCAAATGATGAAGGAGGATGATAAGAAACTCTATGAAGCCGAGAACAGAGCTTTCTCGATTATTCGAATGGCTTTGCCCCAAGATATACTACACACATTCTGGACTCAAAAGACATCTAAGGAACTTTGGGAGTCGCTGGAAAAGATGTGTGAGGGTAATCCTAGGGTTCGAAGGAAGCGCATGGAGTTGTTAAAACAGCAGTTTGCTATTTTCAAGGCGTTGAAGGATGAACAGCTGGACGATACCATCACCCGCTTTTATCATCTGTTGACGGAGCTTGAAAGTCATGGGATTGAGTATAATGACACCGAAAAGAATAACAAGCTTCTTGATGCCTTACCAGCCAAGTGGGCGATGTATGTGGCCATGATTAAGCTTAATGAAGACAAGTATTATACCCAATCATTGGAGGATATCGTGGGAACGTTGCGGGCATATCATTTCGAGCTACTGAAGGCCGAAACGGATTATGAACAAGTCCAAAATCCAGCCATGTATTTTGAAAAATCAACAAAACCTTCAGCCACAGCTGATCTGAAGACTGCTACAGCGTTTTTCACCGGAGAAACGTCGTCACCAGCAGAGACTGATGACACACTGAATAGATTAGGGTTGGGAAGATCGGAAGAACAAGAACCTCAAGCAGCACAGGAATCAACATCTCAGGGCTACTCTAAGATGCCCATGAGCGCTAAATCGGCCGAAGAACATTTGAACTTGCTTGCGTCATTTGTGGCCGCGTATGGAAACTGCGTTCAGGGGAAAATAAACGATCCTGCTCTCTGGGATGAAGACTATGATCAGGTAGACCCTGACGATCTTGAGGAAATGGATCTCAAATGGCAACTGGCCATGGTAACCCAACGGGTTAAACGATTCATCAAACGGACTGGGAGGAATTTGACTATGAATAATAACGGGATTGGCTTTGATAAGTCCAAAGTCAAATGCTACAATTGTCAAGGTCTGGGACACTTCGCCAGAGAATGTCAGAGACCGAAGGTAGATACTTACCAAGGGCAGAATCAGCATCATGGACAGTTTCAGAATCAGTCTCAACAGAGATACCTTCCGAGTTCATCTTCCGGTCAAGCCAATCTAGCTGGTCTATTGTCAAACGTCACATCAGACAGACAGCTGGATGGTACATACGACTGGAGCTCACATCCGGAATCTAATGCTAGAGCCTTTATGGCTAAAGTCACGGAGAATGGATGTGAAGGGGAAGAGCAGACCACAAGGGACAGCAGTTCGATGTGGTTGGAGAAGACGAATGATCAGACGCTTCTGGAGTTTGCCGCTCAAATGGCCAACGTGGAATCCGATAACGCAAATGTTAGTCTGAACTACTCTCTTTTTCATGAATTATGTGTGTTATGTGTGACTTCTAACGACAGATTAAATCTAGTATTAGAATCACATAAGAACATATCTGCTCAAAATGAGTCTTTAAAATCTGATAACGCTAGCCTAAATGACATTAAGCAAGATCTTAAGGACAAACTTAAAGATAATGCACAAGATGTCATAGTTTTAAAAGACAAACTGAGTGAGCAGTGCGTTAGATTAGAACTGATGTATGAGCATGTAGAGGCTTTGACCAAAGATCTAAAGACCAAAGAAGTAGAGCTAGCTGAAACTAAGGTGAAGGTAGCAGAGGCCAACAGTAAGCTAGAAAAGTTTAGGAATTCAAGTCTGAACCTAGGGAAAGTTTTAGATGCTCAACGCCAATCTAAAAAGCCTGTAGGTTTAGGATTTCATGAGATTCCTCCACCTTTTAATGCAAACTACGTGCCTCAACCTCAGGAGAAAACTGATAAATCAGTAGACTTAGAGGACATACCTGCACCTATATCTGAGCCTGTAAAAGAAAATACACCTAAGGTGACTGATACAACCGTCAAGGTTAAGAAAGTCAAATTTGTGTCTTCCTCCAGTGAAACACCTGCAGGAAAACATAAAATTGATTTTAATGATCAGGACGATGAACCAGTCGCAATAGATGTTCAACAAGACCAGGACACAAATGACACACCTAAAACTAAGGGCACACACAAGAAGTCCATTGACAAGATGTCCTGCTTCAGATGTCATGAAATGGGGCATGTTGCTTCTAACTTTCCGCTTAGGAAAACTGAAGTTACACCTAAGACAGGGAAGCCAACACCAGTTAAGCCCTCAGCAAGTGTGGCAAGCACTAGTAGTTCTCAGAGTACCGAGAAAACTGTGCAGGCTACACCAAAACAAGTTGTGAAACAAATACCGGTAAAGGTTGGACCAAAAGAAGTGGTTAGGACTAATTCACCGAATCGAGTCTTAAATCAGTCTAGGTCTGGACCTCAACAACAATATAGGAGCATAGCACCTAGCAGAGCATACACTCCGGTTAGGTCACACACTCCTATTAGGCATCACACACCGGTAAGAGCTCAGGGATCACAATCTGAAATGAAATATAATCGGAATTATTCAAGAGCTCCACAACAAATGCCTACTCAAAGGCAAAGAGTGAATTTACATCACTCGACACCACAACAAACTTCTGTTCAATGACCCAAGTCACCTGAAAGGCGAGATGGGTATTTGAAAGAGTTTAAATATGTGGACGAGAATGGTATAACCAAGTCAGTTATGGCTTGGGTTCCCCGTGATAACTAACCTATTTTCTTTCATGTGCAGGAGATTACCACAGGTCCAAACAACAAATGGTTCGTTGACAGTGGATGCTCCAGGCACATGACAGGGGAAAGAAGTCTCCTTACAGACTTCAAGGGTGGGAATCGGGGATTTGTATCATTCGCGGGAAATAAAGGAGGAAACATCACGGGTACCGGAGTGGTCACTAATGGGACGATCAAGTTGGATCAAGTTTATCACGTTGATAAACTGGTTCACAATCTCATTAGTGTATCTCAAATCTGTGACAAGAAGAATTCAGTGCTGTTCACTGACACTGAAGCGTTAGTGCTAAAACTGGGGTTCAAGATTCCTGAAGATTGGATATTGATGCGGGCACCAAGGAAGAATGACTTGTACATGCTCGATATGAACAAGCCGGAAACTACGATGGGTCCGATCTGTTTACTGTCAAAAGCTTCAGAGACTGAATCAGTGTTGTGGCACAGACGCATGGCACACTTACACATAAGAAAATGAACTATATAACGAAAAATGGATTGGTGCAAGGTGTGCCTATGAAGAGCTTTCAGTTCGAGGACAAGTGTCTACCATGCAAGAAGGGCAAGCAACATAAGAAGGCACACAAGTCCAAGACTCAGAATTCCATAACCTCTACATTCGATTTGTTGCATATGGATCTCTTCGGACCGATCTACAAAAGGAGTATAGGAGGTAGTTGGTATTGTTTGGTTATCACTGACGATTACTCACGATTTTCTTGGGTTTTCTTTCTAGGTACAAAGGACGAGACGGCTTCCAAGCTCATCGGGTTCTTAGACCAAGTGGAGACTTCCTATGGAACACGGGTTAAAAGGCTACGTAGTGATAATGGAACTGAGTTCAAAAACACTGTAATTGGTGTATATTGCCTCTCAAAGGGCATAGTGCATCAATTTAGTGCACCATATGAGCCTCAACAAAATGGGGTGGCCGAACGTAAAAACAGGACATTGATTGAGGCAGCTAGGACTATGCTTTCGGATTCAAAGCTTCCTACCATGTTTTGGGGGGAGGCAGTGAATACCGCATGTCATATTTTAAACCGGGTCCTAACTGTCAAATCTTTGAACAAAATTTGTTATGAAATTTTGAATAAACGGCCACCTAATTTAACTGGCTTCGAACCGTTTGTGGTACCATGTACTTTATTGCGAACAAAACATCAACCTAAGTTTGGTGAAAAGGCTGACGAAGGATACTTCCTAGGTTATGTGCCGAACTCACCAAACAAACGGGTTTTTAACAAAACAAATGGTACAGTGGAAATTGTGTATAACATTGAAGTCACAAGTTATACACATGAACCCCAAACAGGTCCGGAATGGATATTTGACTATGATAAATTATTTGAGTCATTTAACATTCCTTTGGATGAAAATGCAGGTACAATCGAAAAGGACATGGCGACGTTGCATCTGAATGACGAAGGTCATACCTTTCCGAGGACTACATTTCAATCCGCATCCGAGCCTACTTCGACTGAAGATGGATCTCCAGAAGTTACTGATCCAGAGGCACCTTCAACTGAGAATCAAACTCAGGCACCAAATTCCAACTCTGAGGAAACTGTCCACGAGGAGGAAAATGTGGAATCTGAGGATGTTCCCCCATTAGGTGAAATAGGATCTAACTTAGGAGATAATCTGAGAGTTGACGAGATAGAGACCTCTAGGATCAACAAGAACCATCCTATAGAAAGCATCATTGGAAATCCTAATGAGGGTGTGAGGACTAGGAGTAGTTTAAATAACAACACTGTGTTGTTGTCGATGATAAACGACTCCGAGGCATATCATACCTGTCTCTATTCTTGTTTTATCTCGCAAGTAGAGCCGAAGAATGTGCAAATGGCACTAAAGGATAACTCCTGGGTTGAAGCGATGCAGGAAGAACTCTCACAGTTTAGGAAACTAGAAGTGTGGGAGTTAGTTCCATTACCTCGAGGGGAAATTACCATAGGAACCAAATGGGTTTTTAAGTGCAAAAGAGACGATCGGGGTATAGTCACTCGCAACAAGGCTAGGTTAGTTGTAAAGGGTTTCAACCAAGAGGAGGGAATCGATTACAATGAGGTGTTTGCGCCAGTAGCAAGGCTGGAAGCCATCAGGTTGTTTCTGGCTTTTGCTTCCTTCAAGGGCTTTAAGGTATATCAACTAGATGTTAAGAGTGCTTTCCTCTATGGGAAAGTGAAGGAGCTGGTGTTTGTAGAACAGCCGCCCGGATTTACAGATCCAAAATATCCTGATAGAGTATATCGTTTAGATAAGGCTCTATATGGATTGCATCAAGCACCAAGGGCGTGGTACGAGACTTTATCCAACCATTTACTAGAGAACGGGTTTGAAAGGGGTAGGATAGATAGTACGCTGTTCGTTAAGAGAAAAGGAGAACACTTCATCTTGGTACAAGTGTACGTAGATGATATCATTTTTGGATCATCAGACGAACAAATGTGCAAAGATTTCGAGAAGGTGATGAAGTCGAAATTCGAGATGAGTGAAATGGGAGAGTTAAATTTCTTTTTGGGGTTACAAGTTGACCAGAAGAAGGAAGGTATGTTTATCCATCAGACGAAGTATGTCTATGACATATTGGAACGCTTTGGGATGGAAGGAACGAAACTGACTGCCCATTTCAGCACGCCGATTCAAGTGAATCACAATCTCGGACCGGGTACTGATAGTGATACCGATGTGGATCCGACTTTATATCGGGCCATGATTGGATCACTTATGTATTTAACTGCTTCAAGACCTGACATCATGTTTGCTGTGTGTATTTGTGCTAGGTTTCAAGCTAATCCGAAGGAGATGCACATGAAAGCTGTGAAGCGGATTCTACGATACCTCAAGTCGAAACCGAAGCTGGGACTTTGGTATCACGCGGAGGGAGATCTAGAGTTGGAGGCGTTCACGGATCCTGACTACGGATGATGCAGCTTGACTCGCAAATCAACAACTGGAGGTTGTCAATTCCTAGGAGGGAGACTGGTATCCTGGCAATGCAAGAAACAGACGTCGGTAGCCGTGTCAACGTGCGAGGCCGAGTATGTTGCTGCTCACAGGTTCTGTGGATACAACAACAATTGCGGGTTATGATTTGGCTTACACTCAAACTCCTATTAGGATAGATAACCAATCTACAATCGCTATCACAAATAATCCAGTTAAACACAGTAAAACAAAGCACATAGACATAAGGCATCATTTTATTCGTGATTGTGCTGAAAAGAACTTAATCAAATTGGTAAATGTGGCAATGGACGATAATAATGCTGATTTATTTACCAAAGCCATTGATAAGTCACGGTTTGAATATTTAATTAAACTAAATGGAATGCGCAACCCAGAGTAATTTGACCTTAGTAGAAGTTTAGTTCCTTTTATAGCTGTAGTATTTCTTTCCTTTTATAGTAAGTCTGCTAAATTAGGATAGTTTCTATTTTTAGAAAGTTAGTAGGTTATCTTCTTTTATTGCTATTTCTTATGAAAAACAAAAGAAAAAAAGAGAGAAAACCATAAAAATTCAAAAAAAAAAGAGAATATCAGAAAAAGAGTTAAGTCTTAGATGCATAGGTTCAAAGTGACGAAAATTAGCACAGTCGTTACAAACTCTAAGTGTTTAGGCTTTCACACATAATGCACCTAAAATTCTAAGTGTTATACTTTATTTCAGTTTGATGTGTTGGTAGGCATAATACATATAGGGAGTCTTAAGGCTAATAAAATATTCAAGAAAAAGTCAAACGTGTCACTAACTTAAATGTATGACCAATCGGTCTTAATTTTTTTGTACAAGACATACAAACTTTGAGTCTAAATGAGGTATGCAAACTTTCTGGGGATGTATAGCAACATCAGATACATCTAGAAATGGAAAACATAGAAAAATCATAAGGAATTGAGAGTCAAAAACATGTAACTCTGTTGTACGTAAGTACAGACCTGTTGCCTCTGTTTTGATTCGGGTTAGCAAGATAAGTCGCTTTGTTGTACGTCGATACAGACCTGTCACCGCTGTGTTGCTAGCTTTAAAAATAAACCTTAAGTCAAACTAAGACACTTTGTTGTATGAAAATACAGACCTGTGTCCGATGTTTGTCTTTTAAAGAAAGTTTGCAAATACCAACAAGTTAAAATCATTGTCTGTATGCATTGATCATAAAAGTATGTCTATGTCTGAGTCACGTAAGATAACTTCATGATAAATAAAAATGCCAAGGATATTCCGAAATGTAGCATGTTTAAAGGGGTAAATACCAACAATCGGCTAAATGAGTATTTCACGACAAACAATCAAAGGAATCAAAAATTCCTAAGTGTGAAAGTTTAAGTACTGAAAGTGCGTATCTGACACCGCTATCTGATTGAACCTTTCTTTGACTATACTCGTCAAAAAATATTTTGTTAAGTGTTTCGCATAGGTTGTAAATGTTAATAAGTGTAGTTTAAGTCTAAATTAAATTTTTGATTGTTCAAAATTTTACTTTTACTTATTTTTATTTTTATTTTTATTTTATTTTTACTTAGGAAAAAGGTCAAAAATTACTGAGGGTGCATTTATAGTTGAATAAAATAAACACCGCGTGAAAATCTTGTGCTTAGGGTAAAAGATTTGGCATAGTTTATTACGTTACACAATAAGGGTGAAAAGGTTGAAAAAGTTGATTTTACTTCAAAATTTTCGAAATTTTCAAAGTTTCAGGGGTAATTCGAGTTTAGGTTAAACTCAAATTTGGGTGATCTCGAATCTGTCAGTAGATTCGAAAGTGGCCATAGACTCGAGGGTAGGTGATGTAAATAGGTTAACAGTAATGGTCATTACTCCATCTGTTTTCGAATCTGTTCCTTCGAATCTATCCAGCGATTTCGAATCTATTATTCTCGAGTTTGTCGATTTCTAAAAATCAACTATTTGTCGAGTTTCTTGCTTGTGGGTTCGATTCTACTCCTAGATCTAGGTATAAACAACTGATTTGTACAAGATTTGAGAAGTCTTATACACCATTTAAGCCAAAATCACCGATTTTTGAAGGTTTATTGGTCGAAATCTTGTTTTTCAAAATTACAAAGTTTGGACCGGTAAAGAGTCAAATTAAATGCAAATATCTGTGATTAGAACCTAGTAGGACTAATGAATGTGATTTTCTAAGTTCAAAATGGTTAAAATCATGGATTTTGGTGATGATGTGGACCGACTGTTTCGAATTTCTTCATGACCAGTCTCGAGTTTGTCAGTAAACTCGAGAAGGTCATTAGATTCGAATGAGTCATCAAACTCGAAAAAGAGTCTCTTCGAATCTGTTTGTTCGAATTTGTCATTTTATTTGAATTATTCAATTTAAATTTAATTAAACTTGTAGAAATTCATATGTGTTGGATTTTGTACTTAAACAAGTTCAAAATAAAACAAATTTGAATTTAATCAAGTTTATTCATTTTTTTTAATAATTCTAATATTTTATCTATTGTGCAGACATGGCGGATCGTGTGTTTGTGCCAAAGCATAATATGGTCATTCCCCCTGATCATAACAACCCTGAAGCGCAGGGATTCCGTCAGATGGTGGATTTCCTAGTGGAGTCTAGGATTTCGTTTGCATTATCTCATAACATCCAAATCGTTATTCCATATGTGCGGCAGTTTTATGAACATTTGCAAGTTGATTGTTCCGTCACCCCAACAGTTCTGAGAACAAGGATAGCAGGACAGCCGTTGGTATTTTCTGCTGATATGCTACGTCAGGTTCTGCAGCTGGGAACTCAGGAGGAAGAAAATGGGTCTATAGACTTTCCTTTAAGTATTAGGCAGGCTGCCTTTCTGAGAATGGGTTATAGTTTGGATGGTACCAAGGCATCCTATATGAAAAGTGGACTCATAGGGCAATGGAGATTTCTGGCGCATGTGTTTATGGTATGTTTTGCGGCCAAGAAAGCGGGTTTTGATTACATTGTATCGAAGATCCAATCCGGGATTATCGCATTGGTGTATAATCGGCGTTTCAGTTTTTCAGAAATGTTTTTCTCGGAGTTTGTTCATCAAATCACTGCTCCTGAACGAGAAAGATTGTTACTTTATCCCCGCTTCGTAATGATGCTCATCAAGCACTTCTTGCTGAATTTGCCGCAACTTAATGAGATTCAAAGTGTAGCGGTTATAGATAAAAGGATTTTTGTTGATTGCTCTGCGCATAGAGGAAGGTTAGCAGTTCCGGTCGAGCGACCTTTTTCGGGGCTGTAATAGACAGGAACTTTGTGGCACCAGATAATGCCAATTGGGCAGGTGAAGTAGAAGTTCAGCTTCGACAGCCACAACAACAGCAGCAACAACCGCGTGCTCAGCAACAGAGGAGACGCCAAAGATTAGCAGCGAGTCAAACTCAGGCAAGTAGGCCTTCGACAAGTCAACCTCAAGAGGCACAAGAGGCAGGGCCTTCAGGTGCACAACCCGAATCCGAGCAGATACCACAAACATTAGAGGAAATCTGGGCTTCTGGGCCTCATGCAAATGAAGAAATAACTGCTGAGCTTGTTGATCAACTGTTAGAGCCTCCAGAAGGAGAAAATGATGTTCTTAGGGATGTAGATGAATATCAACCTGATCAAACCGGTAATGACATGTCATCGTCAGCTACTGAGTCTCAAGATATGGAGGAGATAGAGGTTGAAGTTCCAGAGTCCGTCACTGCAGAACCGTCTGTCCAAATGGGAACCTATGGATCGAGGTTAGTGGTGTCTGAAGAAGCTTCTCGGCGACGAGCATCACGGGAGTCTGATGACTCTGATTTTGAAGAAGAAGAGGTCGCCCCATTATTGACAAGGCAAAGGGCTAAGCGTCATCGCTTTATGCAGGGAGCTACCTCAGCTTCAGCTGCACAGCCTGAAATTCCTCAGCCTCAAGCCCCTCAATCTACCATTCCACCATCACCACCACATGTTGAACCGTACATCCCATCACCCATCATTCTGACTCCAATACAATCCATTCCATCCACCTCATCCACCTACGCAGACAATCAAAGGTTTTTGCAGCTAAAAGATAGAGTTGACTTCCAGCAGATTCAAATCTTAGGCCTAACAACGGCTATCGGTGAGATTCAGAAGCATAATGCAAATCTGGATAATGAGAATGCCGACCTGAAAAAGATTGTGGACAAGGTAGAGGAAGAGAACTTGGAGCTGAAAACTTTTTTCGCTGATCAAGTAGCTGAAATAAGATCAATGCGCTCCCTGATTGAGCAATTAATGAAAAATATAAAGGCTCAGGGGGAGATAAGTTATCGTGATCAAGTAGAAGTGCGCAGGGATGCTGATGATAATAATGAAGATGACAACGGAAATGATCCCAGCACGCAAAGACAGAATGAGCCAGTAGATTTTTCTGCTGCTCAGGATGCTCAGACTCAGAGGGAGCCGAGTCAATCAAGAGCTGTAGAAGGTGGGGTCAGTTCATCTAAAGCCACAGAGTCTGAGATAAAAGAGATGATTGAAGCACTTATGGATTTCGACGATGACCCTATGGACCTTGGATTCGATTTTGAGGATGATATGGAGGAATTAGAAGAAGGGGAATTTGTACCCGAAGATATAACAGATTGGAAGTCAGATGATGAGGTTTGTGCTGGTGAAGATAATGAAGCCAATGAGATCATCGTTCAGCAAAATCCAATCACAGATACGTATGTGATAGAAGGAAATGATGTGGTTAACATAGAAGTAGTCAATGCTGCTTTAAACGTTGATTCATCAAGAGAAGAGCCTGCCAGAGAGCTTACCAATGAAGAGAAAAGAAAGCTATGTTTCAGGGCAGAGCAAAAGGAGTTAGAGTTGAAGAAGAAGATGAACGTGCCTGGTACTGGAGAGCTATCCGGAAGCATATTGAGCTGGTTCTTTGATCGAGATTTGCAGCTATTCATTATTAAAATAAAAGATGGTCTCCAGTACCTCAGAAAAACTCTGAATGTATTCAACTCATTGCCGAAGATCGAGATAAAGGCATTAGCTTGGAAAGAGCTAATCAATATCGGCAACGATCCTTACGCTGAAATAATTGCCAAAATCATAAGAAAAGAAGGAAGGTCGAGGAAGTTTGAACGTCTTAATCCGAGGATAGGAAAACGAGTAATGGATCATTCTCGAATTGATCCTCTGACTGGGTGTCCATGGATGAAGATACAATACAGACCAGTGAGATGTCTGAGAAAGGTACCACTCAAGCCAATGCCACAGGACGTCATGAAAAACCTAAACTGGTGGTATGTGGAAAGTGAAACGGGAGAAGCTGTGATGGAAGATTTTGAAGAAAAAGTGATCCTTAGAGTCTACGATCCCCTTCACCTGGTAAACCTTTCTAAAGATGACCTTCAGGTGCTGCATGCTCATAAGATCTCAAGCGACACTCATATGGATAGTGAGGCTAGAAAGTATGAAAATGTAGTTAGAGTGTGTATTGAAAAGGGTTTGTATGCTGGCAGCAGTTTGAATAAATAATAAACAAAGTACTTAATCAAATGTGTGAATTGTTAGAAGCTATCGTCAAGGGGGAGTCTGTTGATACACCCTGTGTGACGATAGCCGTCTAAGTGATCCAACATTGTGGTTTAGCAAGTGTTTGATATATATGTTATATATGTTTGATAATTATTATTGATTGTATGTTTGAACTTGATGTAACGTATTACAAGAAGTTCAAACATAAAGATCAAAGATAAAATCAAACATAAGTTAAAAACATAAGTTTCAATTCTAAGTTAAATAGGTGATAGAGTAAATTCGAATTCTATAAGGATTGGCATTCGAATCTATGACAGATTCGAATGTGTTCCTAGGTAGATTCGAATGTTCCTCAGTAGGCAGATTCGAGAGTGTCAGTGGGGACAAACTCGAATAGGCCTTGGGCCTGATTCGAGTTTGGCCCATGGCAGGCTTGAATTAGCCTCTATAATTAGGGATAGACTCGAATAATTATTAGACTTTTTGCAGAATTCGAGAGAGATTAAGCAAAAGGCGATTTCGAGTTTATCATCAGTTTTAGTGCTGTTTCGGAGAGAATCAATTCGTAGGTGCGTCCGTCGTAGTTCGTACAGCTTATTGATAGTCTCCGTGTTCCTAGTGAGAGTTGTTACCGTCTACCCGTTAACGAGGATTCCGCACTCGTTGACGGTTCCGCGTCTAGATAGATCCGTGTTGTGTAGACCTTACAGTCTATGTGATCGTTGCATGAATTTATAGTGAGTAATACTTATGCCGTTGTGATTCCGTGAATGGTTATTCGTCTCTTGATTGTTTATCTTCTTCATTAGTTACTTCGTCCTTAATTTTAGTTACAAAGCAATAGCAAACCATTAATCTAAACGAATCATTCAAATCCACAAATTTACAATTTAAATGCTTTCAATAAACTTATAAGGCTAATAACCTAATCCTAATTACGACGACACTTCTTGTGGATTCGACCCTTACTTCTCTAGCTAAATAGTGGATTTAAGGAGTAAGTCGGCGGGTCACAATGATGGCCCGTCAGAGTTTTGGCGCTGTTGCCGGGGAGTGTAACGGTAGTTTAGGTTTAAAGTTAGTTTGTTGCCTTAGTTTTAAGTAATTAAGTTTAAGTTCCTTTCTTTGGTTATTTTTAGTCTTTATTTTATTATAATTATTAATAAAAAATAAAAAATTTTAAAATTCGAAAAGGTAATTGTAGTCCTCTATTTTACCACAAAAATATTCCTTAATTAAGTTTTTAATATTTAGTAGTATTTTATTTAGTGTATGCACACATGGCGATCGGCTAAAGGATTGCCGCTACAATTCGAACCTGAGATCGAAAAAGTCGCGAGATCGAACCGAAAGACTGTCAAGATTCAAAATCAACAATTAATCACGGAGAATTTAAACGCACAAGAGGAAGAAATTCCTGATTTAGAAATTCCCGATTCAAAGATTCCTAATTTAGCAAGCCCTCCGATTTCGCCATGAAATCATGATCAAGAAGAACCCGAGCGCATAGTTGCTAGAATGGGTGATCAACCGAGACGTACGGTTGAGTCGCATAACCGTCCAGGTGATGTGCCCGACCCGTCTCCAATTTGTTATCCCGAAAACGAGAACGAACCCGGAGTTCGTCCTCAATTATTCCAAATTCTTCCGATCTTTCGAGAGATGCCAAGTGAGGAACCCTACGAACATCTCGCTGAGTTCACAACTATTTGTAAAGCAAACCTTGTTCGAGGTATAACCACCGATGGTTTAAAACTTCGATTATTTCCTTTTTCGTTAAAAGAGAAAGCAAAGAATTGGTTCATATCCTTACCAACCAATAGCATCACAACATGGGATCAAATGAAACGAGAATTCCTTAATGAATATTACCCCATTAGTAAGACAACCGAGAAAAGAAAGGAAATTACCGGATTTAAACAAAAACCGGGCAAACAATTCTATGAAGCGTTTGATCGTGTGAACGAATTACTGAGAGCTTGTCCACACCACGAGGTACCCAAATGGATGCTTATCAAAACATTCTATGATGGTGTGAGTCAAGAAAGTCGTAAAATGATTATAGCTGCCACCGGAGGCACATTTTTAGGTAAAGAAGACGATGAAGCTTGGGAGTTGCTTAGTCAACTCGGCAAAGGTCTTAAAGGCCAACCTGGTTCTGAAAATAGTATAGGTGTTCAAGTTACGGGCATAGATAATGCCTGGAAACGTGAGGTTAAAAGTGAGATTTCAGAATTAGGAAAGAAAATGGATCAATTGATGAAGGGTTTTTCATACCCTAGCGTATCAATTAATTGTGTTACATGCAGAGATCCATCGCAATATTCCGAAGCATGTCCTCAAGTGCAATCCACTGAGGATTTTGCTAATGAAGTTTACATATTTAGACCTCATCGAGAGAGGGATAATCCATTTTCGGAAACATACAATCCGAGATGGAGAAACCTTCCCAACTTTCGATGGAAAAATAATCAGCCTACCGATCATCAATCCAAACCGAGATATGAACCACCAAAGAGAGAATATCAATATGGTTCAACTTCAGCAGCTAAGGATGAGCGATATTATAAGTCAAATCATCGTGATCAACCACAATTCCAAGTAGAAACAAATATGACTTCTTCGCAATGTGCAGAGTTTGCTGAATTTATGAAACAACAATCAGCTATCAGTACTAAGACCATGGAGATGTTAACTCGCCAGATGGGTCAGATAGCTGAGTCGCTTACTAGGCGTGAGGAGGGGAAGCTTCCTAGCAATACTGTTCCCAATCCTTCACACGCTCATTATCATAACAAAGATAAGAAACATGAGATTAATGAAGTTAGTGAAGTAGCTAAGATAACCACATTAAGGAGTGGAAGAGATGTAGACGATAAAATAGAGATGCCTAAAGAGAAAGAGACAGAAGAAGATACCGACACTGAAGACGTGTATGAGGAGAAAGAGGATCCAAAGAAGAAGGAGATTCCTAAGAAGGTTTCTTTTAAAGATCCAATTAAAGCAGATATTTCAACGCCCAAAGTTGGGGAGGCGGATAAGAGTCAGGATACTTCAATTCCTCCTCCTTATCATGCCGCTTTAGAAAATCCAAAATCTTCTCCATACGGCAAAAGAGGCCCACAACCAGAGGATCTTTGGGAGTTGTTCAATCAAGTAAAGATCAATATTCCTCTGATAAAGGCCATTCAGCAGGTTCCATATTATGCCAAATTTTTAAAAGATCTCTGTACACAGAAAAGAGAGTATAAGGTCTCGCTCCCAAAACAGATCAATCTAACTGAACAGTTGAGTGCAGTAGTTTCTAGTTCTATACCTCCTAAGCTGAAAGATCCTGGATCACCATTGATTCTAGTGACAATAGGCAATGTGCAGATTAAGAAGGCACTGCTTGATCTTGGAGCTAGTGTTAATATTTTACATGGAAACTTGTTTGATAAACATGATCTAGGTCAGTTACAAACAACTGATATTATCTTACAGCTGGCAGATCGGTCAACCAAGTGCCTAAGAGGTATTTTATCAGATGTCATAGTAAAAGTTGAAGATTTTTACTATCCAGTTGACTTCTTAGTATTGGACACCGAAAGTTTAATAGAAGATAATAAACCAACTATTATCCTAGGCAGACCTTTCTTAGCCACAATTAATGCACAAATTAATTGTAGGACAGAAGCAGTGGATATTCCCTTTAGTAATAGGAAATTAACAGTGAATGTGTTTAATGCTTCAAGTGTCTCTGCTATTGATTCAGAATGTTATCTTATAGACATGGTGGACGAACTTGCGCAACAGCATAGTTTGTTAATTAACACCAAAGATGCTACTGAGTCATTCTTTGCTGAGAATGAATTAGCCAAGTTAAATCATACTGAGTGTGATGAGTTAGAAGTAGTCATGGAATCCACACTAGAGTCGAAACAACCACCGTGGACCCATAGGACTGAAAAATTACCTACTGAGTTACCTAAGTCAGCCAAACCTTCAATAGAGCAACACCTGTTCTAGAATTGAAGGAGCTGCCATCTCATTTGAAATATGCTTTTCTAGGTCAGAATGACATGTTGCCTGTCATTATTTCATCAGATCTGACTGAAGAGCAAGAAAAAGCTCTACTGCAAGTGCTAGTCAAATATAAAGAAGCAGTAGGATGGACGATAGCTGATTTAAAAGGAATCAGTCCCACTTTGTGTATGCACCGAATCAAAACTGATCCAGAAGCTAAACCGGCTCAGGATGCACAAAGGAGGTTGAATCCTAATTTGAGAGAGGTAGTTAAGAAGGAAGTATTAAAATGGTTGGATGCTAGAATTATATATCCTATATCTGATACTAAGTGGGTAAGTCCAACCCAAACTGTGCCCAAGAAATCGGGAATACAATAATTAATATTGAAGAATGAGAGAAGATAACTACTCGCCCTGTAACTGGGTGAAGAGTTTGTATAGGTTAAAGAAAACTTAATGCTGTTACTTCAAAAGATCATTTCCCGTACCATTTATAGATCAAATAGTGGAAAAATTAGCCGGACAAAAGTTTTACTGTTTCTTAGATAATATTCTGGTTACAATCAAATCCCAATCCATCCAGAGGATCAAGAGAAAACTACATTTACTTGTCCCTATGACACTTTTGCCTACCGAAGGATGCCATTTGGACTATGTAATGCACCCGCCACATTTCAGCGATGTATGATGGCTATCTTTTCAGATATGGTGGGTGGTTCTCTTGAAATATTTATGGATGATTTCTCCATATTCGACAAAACATTTGAAGATTGTCTGGGACATTTATAAAAAGTCCTAAAGAGATGCACTGAAACCAACTTATTATTAAGTTGGGAGAAAAGTCATTTTATGGTAAAAGAAGGGGTAGTCCTAGGTCACATTGTGTCCGAGAGAGGAATGGAGGTAGATAAAGCAAAAGTTCAATTAAGTTTCTCACTTCCACCCCCTACCAATGTCAAAGGAATAAGATCATTCCTAGGCCTCGCTGGTTTTTATCGGCGATTTATTAAATATTTCAGTGAGATCTCAAGGCCATTATGCAATCTTCTATCAAAAGATATCGAGTTTCATTTTTATGATGCTTGTATGAAAGAATTTGAGAAGCTTAAATCAAAATTAACTGATGCGCCAATTCTGCAATCTCCGGATTGGTCTCAACCATTTGAGATCATGTGCAATGCGAGTGATTATGCAGTTGGTGCTGTTTTAGGACAAAGATTTGAGAAAAATTCAGTGGTGATTTACTATGCAAGTAAAACCTTTAATGAGGCACATATCAATTACACCACTACGGAAAAAGAGCTATTAGCTGTAGTGTTTGCCCTAAATAAATTCAGATCCTATATTTGGGGGGCAGAAGTAATTGTGTACTCTGACCACAGTGCTTTAAGACATTTATTGGCAAAGAAGGACGCCAAGCCTAGATTGATTCGGTGGATCCTTCTATTGCAAGAATTTGATTTAGAAATTAGAGATAAAAAAGGCACAGAAAATGTTGTTGCCGATCATTTATCAAGGCTTCAATTAATTCCAACAAACTCAACTGATCAAATCAGGGACTCTTTCCCTAATGAACAATTATTATCTGTATCTAAAATTCCCTGGTTTGCGAATCTAGTTAACTATTTCGTAACAGGAAGATTGCCAGAACACTGGAACTCACAACAGAGAAAATATTTCTATGCTCAAGCAAAACAATACATTTGGGATGAGCCTGATCTATTTAAAATTGGAGCAGATCAAATTATAAGACGATGTGTCCCGAACTCGGAACACGAAGATATTCTTAAACACTGCCATGCATCTGCATGCGGTGGCCATTTCAGCGCAAAGAAAACTGGCCACCGGATATTGCAGTGTGGGTTTTTCTGGACCACAATATTTAGGGATGCCTATGAGTTTGTTAAAGGGTGCACAAGATGCCAGCAAACTGGTGGCATTGCGAAAAGAGATGAAATGCCTATGACCCCGATATTAATTGTCGAAATATTTGATGTATGGGGCATTGATTTTATGGGACGATTCCCTAAATCATTTGGATATGAATACATTTTAGTTGCAGTAGATTATGTTTCCAAATGGGTGGAAGTAGAAGCTACACGCACTAATGATAACCGGGTTGTGTGTAAATTTGTTAAAAGAATTATTTTAGCACGACACGGTATTCCAAGGGCTATCATTAGTGACGGAGGGTCACATTTTAATAATCAGCATTTTGCTAAACTCCTTAAACAGTATGGAGTTAACCATAAAATAGTAACGCCATATCATCCGCAAACAAGCGGACAAGTCGAGATCTCTAATAGAGAGATCAAGAGAATCCTTGAGAAAACTGTCAGACCTGATCGTAAAGATTGGTCTCAAAAATTAGAGGATGCTCTATGGGCATACAGAACCGCATTTAAAACACCAATCGGTCTGTCCCCATATAGACTTGTGTATGGTAAGCTTTACCATCTCCCAGTGGAATTAGAACACCGAGCTCTATGGACTATCAAAAACACTAATTTTAATTTACATGATGCCGGTGTTGATAGGAAATTCCAATTAAATGAACTGGAAAAAATTCGTAAAGAAACCTACGAAAGAGCTAGAATTTATAAAGAGAAAACTAAGGTTTTCCACGATAGAATGATTAAAAATAAAATATTTACCAAAGGAAATAAAGTTTGGTTATTTAACGCAAGACTTAGATTCTTTCCCGGTAAATTAAAAAGTAAATGGACAGGTCCATATATTGTAACGAATACCTACCCACACGGTGCGGTAGAAATACAGGATCTGAAAGGTGGTGAGTCATTTAAAGTAAATGTACATAGACTTAAATTATATGTTCAATGGGCCTCCAATGATATCATAGTATTAGAACTCATTAGACTACAAGATCCTAAGGTTAAATAATTAGTTTAGGAGCAGTACGTCTGGCTAAAGACGTAAAACTTAGCGCTTTTTGGGAGGCTACCCTGAGTATTTTTATTATCTGAATTTAATTGTTTTTAAGTGTGTTTATTTGCTTATTTGTGTTACTTGTGTGTACCCAATTAAGTTGGGGAGGATTCATCCTCCTGAACTTGGTTGTGTTTAGAAATTAGGATTTAAACTAAATAATAAGACCCCGCATCAGAAAATAAAAATTTTTTAAGCACGTAGCAGATTTATTTTACCCCAAAATAATAGCGTAAGTTGAGGAGAATACCCGTAAAAATTAAAAAATTAAAGAATTAGGGTTCCAAGACCAGTGCACGGCCCAGATTGCGAATCTAGAGGCCCGGGCGCAGGGAGGGTACAGGCCTGCGCTTGCCCCGCGGCCCGACGCGCTCAAAACTTTATAAAAATGGTAATGATCATCCCCATAATTCCAGAACCCTAATTCCAGTTACAGAAAACGGCGATTTCGATTTTCTAAGCCTATAAACATAAAAAATTCGTCTTTTCTACGTTAATTCTTCGATCCAACGCTTGTTTATCTCAAAGGTTAGCAAGGAATACTCCTTATAATCCCTCTAACTTCATTCTACCCTAGTTTCATTAAGTTTCATCATGCATGCATGGGTTGAGATCTTGGGAGTTATGTGGTTTTTATAGAAAAAAGGGTTATTAATAATTTTCAAATATTCGTTTAATTATGCAAAACTTTTGAAAAAAATTATGCATTTTTCCGTATTAATATTGAAAAAACCCTACGAACTTTCATGAATTTATCGATTAAGTCACTGCACTTTTTTTCTAAGTGTTTAAGTCCCTGGACAATTTTTGTCTTATTCAAAACTATATATTTGACCTATTTAGCAGGTCATTAACCGGTAAACGGTATAGTATCCTAAACAATAAAAAAGAAAGTCCAGTGACTTAATCGTGAAAATAAAAAAAGATAGTTGGTTTTTTAATAGTAAATGTTGGGAAATATTCTAAGTAGTTCAAACTGTTAGTTAGACTTTTCAGACTGTTAGTAGAATTTCGTCTAAACAAACAGATTAGAGGTGATTGTAATCATTGACGTCAGCAATACAAGCAGTTTTGATTATTAATTGTGTTTATTTGTTATTTGATTTTGAAAGCTTTTGTTAAAATAATTGAGTGTTATTACGCAAACTTCTTAATTAAACTTTGATTCAAAACAAGATTATTGATTTATACTCTGATAAATTCAAATCAGTTAGTCTTGGTTAGTGAAGTTAAGATCCTGACAAGTGGTATCAGAGCCAAGTTGTTCTTTGTTTTTCAAAGTCGAAAGCTTTCTTTTAAAATTTTAATCTTTTGCAATGGAATTTGATAATAGCAGCAGTGGATCTAGGCAAGGACTAAAAGTGCCTATGCTCAAGCCCACTGAGTTTGAGATGTGGAAACTCAGGATTCAACAGCATATTCAATTCATTGATTATGCCATATGGGAAGCTGTTGAATTTCCTCCTGTAGTTGATCCAGAACTTGATGATGAGGGAAAACCAGTCAAAACTCCTCCAAAAACTGAACTTGAAAGAAAGGCTAGAATGAATGAAGTGAAAGCTCTTACACTTCTACAAATAGCCATTCCTAATGCTTATCAACATCAGTTCAAAAAGTTTTATACTGCTCATTCTCTTTGGAATGCTTTAGAGAAAAGATTTGCTGGTAATGCCAGTACCAAGAGAAATCAAAAGGATCTTTTGAAACAGCAGTATGAGAACTTTTCTGGTGGCAAGAATGAAAACCTTACTCAAATCTTTGACAAGTTCAACAAACTGATAAGTGAACTGGAAAGTGCAAAAGTCAGCCTGGATCAAGATGAGGTCAACAGAAAGTTTCTCAGATCTCTTGGAGAAGAATGGACAGTTTATGCTGCCCAATGGAGAACAAAAGATACTCTTGATGATATAGAACTAGATGATCTGTATAATAGTTTGAGAGTATTTGAGACTGAGATTGATATTAAAAAGAAATCTCTTTCTTATAACCACAATACTGCTCTTCTGTCATCTGAAAAATCTAATTGCAGTGATTCCTTTTCAGGTGGTGATGGTAACTCTACTGAAGCTCACTATGAGGCTTTTGTTGCCAATGATGGACTGTTTGCACTAAATGCTGAAGATCTAGAACAGATTCATCCAGATGATCTTGAAAAGATGGATCTGAAGTGGCGACATGCAATGCTGACCATGAGGGCCAAAAGGTTTCTTAAAAGAACTGGCAGGACTAACTTTCAAGCCAGAACAGAAGGCAAACCAGCTTTTGATAAGTCAAAAGTTGAGTGTTATAAATGTCATAAGCTTGGCCACTTTGCCAGAGAATGCAGATCTCAAAGTCAACAATCATCAAGGCCTCAGCAGACTAATCAGCCTTCATCATCACAGGCACTTGTCTCTCAAGAAGACAATGCGTTTGACTGGAGTGATCAGACAGAGGAAGAGTTTCAAAATCAAGCTCTAATGGCAGAAACATCAAATGTCTCCTCCACTGAACTACCAACTGAGGTAAATTCTAAACTCTGCTCTCAAACATGCAAAAATATGGTTAAAAAGTACAGAGATCACAATGAGAGCATGTGCAAAACTCTAGCTAAGATGGAAGAGAGGAGATATGAATACATGCAAGCCATAGAAGATCTTAAAAAACAGATAAATGACTATAAGGATAATGAGATTCAAATGGGACATGATAGAACATATCATGAGTGGGAGAAAAAGGAGCTAAATAAGAAAATAGAATCCCTAAATAAAAAGGTAGAAGAGACTGAACAAAAGGTGTTAGAGGCTAATAAGAAACTAGAATCTGTTAATATAGATCTAGGTAACTTCAAATTGGCTAATCAAAAGCTGGAACACCTAATGGAAGTCCAATTTAAAGATAGGGTAAAATCTCAGGTTAATCCCAAAGAAGGCATATGCTACAGGGCTACTCCACCTACATACAACAACAAATACATTCATCCAATGAGTGAGGTTGCTGATAGGCTTGTCAATGAACCATTAGATGAGTGTATGACTACTGTAGATCCTATCCTTGATACCAGTCCTGAATCTAAAGAAGATCAGATTCAAAATAGAGACTGTGAGTGCACAGCAGTTGAGAAAGAAAACAAAACAATGAGTGAACCTATAGAAACCCAATTCCCCAGTAAGAAAGGAAAGGAGAGGATGAGTGTGTGCAATGCTACTCCACAGGTTTCTGTACCTTCTAACTGTAACACTGCGTCTTCTTCAAAGAATAATAAAAAGGGTAAAAATGTTCCAATCTGCACATGTCAAAAGCATGGTGTCCAAAAGTTTCCCAAACAACAGCAGGTAAGGGGAAATCAGAGGAACAAGAACCAGAAACTGTCAAATACAACTGGTTCTCCAATTCAAACAGTCAAAAAATGTTTTCATTGTGGCAGAAAGTATCATTTGGCTAGAGATTGTTTTTATAAACCATCTGTTGCAAAACAGACTGTGAAACATCCAAAGAAAATCTCTCAAAATTCAAAAAATCAAAAAATTCCAAAGAAATCAGTAGATCACAGGTTCACAAAAGTTAATAAGAAACAGTCCACACACCAAAAACAAGTTTTAGCTAAACCAAAGATAAATTTTAAACAAATATGGTGTGTCAAAGGTATAAACTCAGGTGAACCTGTTGATAAAAATGTTGAAGCTGCCAAGTCTAAAGTTGAGACTGCTAGTGAAAATTCTCAAGCTGTTAGCACTACAGACTCAATTCAGACTGGTAGGCTCAAAATTGGGACTAGTAATGGATCATCTGAGACTGTTACTGAAAAGGATGGACAAAATACCTGGATACCTCATGTGCTAACTAAGTACTCTCCACAAACTCCATCAGTGGATCTTACTAAGTATAAGAAATCCAAGACAGTATTTAGCTATGTTAATGCACAAGGACAACCCAAAACCAACTTGGTTTGGGTTTACTCCACTACTAACTAAGCTTTTATTTGTGCAGAGCAACCACAGGTCACCACATAAAAGAAGATGACATTTGGACAGTGGATGCTCTAGGCACATGACAGGCAATTCTGAGTGCTTGTCAAATTTCAAAGGCTTTGATGGAGGATTTGTTGCATTTGGAGTGTTGGTACATCCTGTGTGACGATAGCAGTCTAAGTGATCCTACATTGTGATTCTAGCAAGTGTTTGTTATATATGTTTTTATATGGTTGATAATTATTATTGTTTGTGTGTTTGAACTTGATGTAACGTACTACAAGAAGTTCAAACATAAAGATCAAAGATAAAATCAATCATAAGGTAAAAACATAAGTTTCAATACTAAGTTGAGTATGTGAAATAGTAGATTCGAATTATATAAGGTTTGACATTCGAATCTGTGTCAGATTCGAATGTAGACCTAGATCCGAAGCTAGGCAGATTCGAGAGTGTCTATGAGGACAAACTCGAATGGGCCTTGGGCCAGATTCGAGTTTGGCCCATAACAGACTCGAATTAGCCTCTATAATTAGGGATAGACTCGATTAATTATGAGACTTTTTGCAGAATTCGTGAGTGCTTAAGCAAAAGGCAATCTCGAGTTTATCATCAGTGTTAGTGCCATTTCGGAGAGAATCAGTTCGTAGGATCGTTCGTGTGTCGTTCGTTCAGCCTCTGATAGTCTCCGTGTTTCTGTGATTGAGAGTTGTTTCCGTCTACCCGCTAACGAGGATTCCGCACTCGTTGACGGTTTCGCGTCTAGATAGATCTCGTAGTGTAGACCTTGCAAGTGGTATCAGAGCCAGCGGAGTGTTCTTGGTGTTCTTCGTGTTCATCTAGATACATTCTAGGTTTCTTGACGCTTGTAGACGGTTTTTCTCTCAAAATCGTATTTTTTCGTGTTCGTCGAGCTTAGCAAATAGTAATCCGGGAAATACTTTGTGGTTTTTCACGTTTTTGATCGAAGTCAATATTTTTTATTGCAAAAATATTGATTTAATCTGCAAAACGTTAAAAAATCAAAGTGTTAGCCGTTTTTCGAGTTTGCGGCGCTCGAATCTATTAGGGGTAATTAGGGTTACACTTATTTTCGAGTCTAACCAAATCTGCTCCTTTCGAGTCTGATACAGAGGGTTTCGAATCTATTTCGAGTTTGTGCTTCATTCGAATAGGGTCTCGAGTCTACTTACATTCGAGTTTAATTTGAGTTTGGTCTAGTATCGAATAGGGTTCGAATCTGCTGTGACTTCGAGTTTGCCTGACCTTCGAATCTAAGGACTTTCGAATCTGACATAATTTCGAGTTTAATTGAATTATAACACTTAATCGAATTTAATCCCAAATAAATTGGAATCTGATTATATTCGAATCTAACTAGATTCGAACGAATTAATTCAACTTAGTTTCGAATTAAATTAATTAAGTTCAATTCAATTACTTTCGAAAAGATGTCAAATCTTCAAAAATTCTTGGAAATGGACCACGAGGTCGGGAAGGCAAACGCTCCGCCTAAGCTGATGAAGATCGAGGATTATTACTAGTGGAAAGATCGGTTTACCGATTTCGTGCGTTTTAATGACATGCGCATGTGGGTGTGTATCGACGAAGGATATATTCCACCAGTTTCTGAAGTTGAAGGCCGTCAGAAAGTCTTATCATACCAAATGATGAAGGAGGATGATAAGAAATTGTATGAAGCCGAAAACAAAGCTTTCTCGATAATCCGAATGGCTTTGCCTCAGGATATACTGCACACATTTAGGACTCAAAAGACGTCAAAGGAACTTTGGGAGTCTCTAGAGAAGAGGTGTGAGGGTAATCCTAGGGTTCGTAGAAAGCGTACAGAGCTGTTGAAACAACAGTTTGCGATTTTCAAGGCGTTAAAGGATGAACAGCTGGATGATATCATCACCCGGTTCTATCATCTGTTGACGGAACTTGAAAGTCACGGGATTAAGTATACTGACACCGACAAGAACAACAAGCTTCTTGATGCCTTACCAGCCAAATGGGCTATGTATGTGGCAATGATCAAGCTGAATGAAGACAAGTATTATACTCAATCTCTGGATGATATTGTGGGAACGTTGCGGGCATATCACTTCGAGCTACTGAAGGCCGAAACTGATTACGAACAAGTCCAGAATCCAGCAATGTATTTTGGAAAGTCAACAAAACCTTCAGCGACCGCCGATCTGAAGACTGCTACAGCGTTTTTCACCGGAGAAACGTCGTCACCAGCAGAGTCTGATGACTCACTGAATCGTGCGTTCTTAGGATTAGGAAGATCGGAAGAACTGCAGCCTCAAGTACAACAGGCATCGACATCTCAGAGCTATTCGAAGATGCCCATGAGCGCAAAATCAGCGGAAGATCATTTGAATCTGCTTGCTTCTTTTGTGGCCGCGTACGGGAATTCTGTTCAGGGGAAAATAAATGATCCTGCTCTCTGGGATGAGGACTACGATCAGGTCGACCCTGATGATCTGGAGGAAATGGATCTTAAATGGCAACTGGCCATGGTAACCCAACGGGTTAAGAGATTCATCAAAAGAACTGGGAGGAATCTGACAATGAACAACAAGGGGATTGGATTTGATAAGCCCAAGGTAAAGTGCTACAACTGTCAAGGTCTGGGACACTTCGCCAGAGAATGCCAGAGACCGAAGGTTGAAACGTACCAAGGGCAGAGTCAGCATCAGGGACAGTTTCAGAATCAGTCTCAACAACGATACCTTCCAAGTTCATCATCTGGTCAAGCCAATCTAGCTGGTCTACTATCCAATGTCACTTCAGACAGACATCTAGATGGTACTTACGACTGGAGCTCACATCCAGAGTCAAATGCTCGGGTTTTTATGGCTGAAGTCACGGAGACTGGGTGTGAAGGAGAAGAGCAGACCACAAGGGAAAACAGTCCGATGTGGGTGGAAAAGACGAATGATCAGACAGTTCTGGAGTTTGTTGCTTAGATGGCCAACGTGGAATCTGATAACTCAAAGGTTAGTCTGACTTACTCTCTTTTTCGTGAATTATGTGCGTTATGTGTTAATTCTAACGATAGGTTAAATCTAGTCTTAGAATCACATAAAACCATAACTGCTCAAAATGAGAATTTAAAAATTGAAAACGCTAGCCTGAACGATATTAAGCAAGATCTTAAAGAAAAACTTAAGGCTGATGCTCAAGACGTAATAGTTCTGAAAGACAAACTGAGTGAGCAGTGTGTTAGAATAGAGCTTTTGTATGAGCATGTAGAGGCCTTGACCAAAAACCTTAAAGACAAAGACATAGAGCTAGCCGAAACAAAGGTAAAGGTAGCAGAGGCAAACAGTAAGCTAGAGAAGTTTAGGAATTCAAGCCTAAATCTAGGGAAAGTTTTAGATGCCCAAAGACAATCTAAAAAGCCCGTAGGTCTAGGATTTCATGAAATTCCTCCACCTTTTAATGCAAACTATGTGCCTCAGCCTCAGGAGAAAACTGACAAATCAGTAGACTTAGAGGACACACCTGAACCTATATCTGAGCCTATAGTAGCAAATACACCTAAGGTGGCTAACGCAACTGTCAAGGTTAAGAAAGTCAAATTTGTGACTTCCTCCAGCGAAAACCTGCAGGAAAACATAAAATTGATTGGGCTGATCAGGACGATGAGCCAGTCGCTATAGATGTACAAAAGGACCAAGATACTAGTGAGACACCTAAGTCTAAGGGAACACACAAAAAGTCCATAGATAAGATGTCTTGCTTCAGATGTCATGAAAAGGGGCATGTTTCTTCTCACTGTCTACTTAGGAAAGCCGATGTTACACCTAAGACAGTGAACCCAACACCTGTTAAGCCCTCAACCAATGTGGCGAGCACTAGTAGTTCTCAGAGTACCGAGAAAACTGTGCAGGCCGCACCAAAACCAGTTGTGAAACAAACACCGGTAAAGGTTGGACCAAAGGAAGTGGTTAGGACAAATTCACCGAATCGTGTCGTTAATCAATCTAGGCCAGCACCTCAACAAGTCTATAGGAGCACAACACCTAGCAGGTCACACACTCCAGTTAGGTCTCATACTCCAGTTAGACAGTACGCACCGGTAAGAGCTCCGGGATCACAGTCCGAAATGCAATATAATAGGAATTATTCTAGAGCTCCACAACAAATGCCTACTCAAAGGCAAAGAGTGAACTTAAATCACTCGGCACCATAACAAACTCCTGCTCAACGACCCAAGTCACCTGAAAGGCGAGATGGGTATTTGAAAGAGTTTAAGTATGTGGACGAGAATGGTCAGTTATGGCTTGGGTTCCCCGTGATAACTAACCTATTTTCTTTCATGTGCAGGAGATTACCACAGGTCCAAACAACAAGTGGTTCGTCGATAGTGGATGCTCCAGGCACATGACGGGGGAAAGAGGTCTACTTACAGACTTCAAGGGTGGAAATCGGGGGTTTGTATCATTCGCCGGTAACAAAGGAGGAAACATCACGGGTACCGGAGTGGTCACTAATGGGACGATCAAGTTGGACCAAGTTTATAACGTTGATAAACTGGTTCACAATCTCATTAGTGTATCTCAAATCTGTGACAAGAAGAACTCAGTGTTGTTCACAGACACTGAGGCGTTAGTGCTAAAACCGGGATTCAAGATTCCTGAAGAATGGGTATTGATGCGGGTGCCAAGGAAGAATGACTTGTACATGCTTGATATGAACAAGCTGGAGACTTCGATGGGGCCAATTTGTTTATTATCCAAAGCTTCGGAGACAGAATCGGTACTGTGGCACAGACGCATGGCTCACTTGCACCTAAGGAAGATGAACTACATAACGAAGAATGAATTGGTGCAAGGTGTGCCTATGAAGAGCTTTCAGTTTGAGGACAAGTGTCTACCGTGCAAGAAGGGCAAACAACATAAGAAGACACATAAGTCCAAGACGCAGAACTCCATAACCTCAACATTCGATTTGCTGCACATGGACCTTTTCGGACCTATCAACAAAAGGAGTATAGGAGGTAGTTGGTTTTGTTTAGTTATCACTGACGATTACTCATGATTTTCTTGGGTTTTCATTTTAGGTACAAAGGACGAGACGGCTTCCAAGCTCATCGGGTTCTTAGACCAAATGGAGAATTCCTACAGAACAAGGGTTAAACGGATACGTAGTGATAATGGAACTGAGTTCAAAAACACTGTAATTGGTGTATATTGCCTATCAAAGGGCATAGTGCATCAATTCAGTGCACCATATGAACCTCAACAAAATGGGGTGGCCGAACGTAAAAATAGGACATTGATTGAGGCTGTAAGGACTATGCTTTCGGATTCAAAGCTTCCTACCATGTTTTGGGGGGAGGCAGTGAATACTGCGTGCCATATTTTAAACCGAGTACTTACAGTCAAATCTTTGAACAAAACATGTTATGAAATTTTGAACAAACGGCCACCTAACTTAACTGGATTCGAACCGTTTGGGGTACCATGCACTCTTTTGCGAACAAAACATCAACCGAAGTTTGGTGAAAAGGCTGACGAAGGATACTTCCTAGGTTATGTGCCAAACTCACCAAACAAACGGGTTTTTAATAAAACAAATGGTACAGTGGAAATAGTGTATAACATTGAAGTCACAAGTTATACACATGAACCCCAAACAGGTCCGGAATGGATATTTGACTATGATAAATTATTTGAGTCATTTAACATTCCTTTGGATGATAATGCAGGTACAATCGAAAAGGACATGGCGACGTTGCATCTGAATGACGATGGCCATACATTTCCGAGGACTACGTTTGAATCCACATCCGAGCCTACTGCGACTGTAGATGGATCTCCAGAAGTTGCTGATCCAGAAGCACCTACCACTGAGAATCAGACTCAAGAAACAAGTTCCAACTCTGAGGAAAATGTCCTCGAGGAGGAAAATGTAGAGACTGAGTCTGTTCCCCCATTAGGTGAAATAGGATCTAACTTAGGAGATAATCTAAGGGTTGATGAGATAGAGACCTCTAGGATTAACAAGAATCATCTTATAGAAAGCATCATAGGAAATCCTAACGAGGGTGTGAGGACTAGGAGTAGTTTAAATAACAACACTGTGTTGTTGTCGATGATAAATGACTCCGAGGCATATCACACATGTCTCTATTCGTGTTTCATATCGCAAGTAGAGCCTAAGAATGTGCAAATGGCACTTAAGGATAACTCCTGGGTTGAAGCGATGCAGGAAGAACTTTCGCAATTTAGGAAACTAGAAGTGTGGGAGTTAGTTCCATTACCTCGAGGGGAAGTTGCTATAGGAACCAAATGGGTTTTTAAGTGCAAAAGAGACGATCGGGGTATAGTCACGCGCAACAAGGCTAGGCTAGTTGTAAGGGTTTCAACCAAGAGGAGGGAATCGATTACAACGAGGTTTTTGCACCTGTAGCAAGGCTGGAAGCCATTAGGTTGTTTTTAGCTTTTGCCTCCTTCAAGGGCTTTAAGGTATATCAATTGGATGTTAAGAGTGCTTTCCTGTACGGGAAAGTGAAGGAGTTGGTGTATGTAGAACAACCGCCCGGATTCACAGATCCAAAATATCCTGATAGAGTATATCGCTTAGATAAGGCTCTATATGGATTGCATCAAGCACCAAGGGCGTGGTACGAGACTCTATCCAACCATTTATTAGAAAACGGGTTTGAAAGGGGTAGGATAGATAGTACTCTGTTTGTTAAGAGAAAGGGAGAACATTTTATCTTGGTACAAGTGTACGTCGATGATATCATTTTTTGATCATCAGACGAACAGATGTGCAAAGATTTCGAGAAGGTGATGAAGTCAAAATTCGAGATGAGTGCAATGGGAGAGTTAACTTTCTTTTTGGGGTTACAAGTTGAGCAGAAGAAGGAAGGGATGTTTATCCATCAGACGAATTATGTCTATGACATATTGGAACGTTTCGGGATGGAAGGAACAAAATTGACTGCTCATTTCAGCACGCCGATTCAAGTGAATCACAATCTCGGACCGGGTACTAAAAGTGATACCGATGTGGATCCGACGTTATATCGGGCCATGATTGGATCACTTATGTATTTAACTGCTTCAAGACCTGACATCATGTTTGCTGTGTGTATTTGTGCTAGGTTTCAAGCGAATCCGAAGGAGATGCATATGAAAGCTGTGAAGCGGATTCTACGATACCTCAAGTCGAAACCGAAGCTGGGTCTTTGGTATCACGCGGAGGGAGATCTAGAGTTGGAGGCGTTCACGGATTCTGACTACGGAGGATGCAGCTTGACGCGCAAATCAACAACTGGAGGTTGTCAGTTCCTAGGAGGGAGATTGGTATCCTGGCAATGCAAGAAACAGACGTCGGTAGCCGTGTCAACGTGCGAGGCCGAGTATGTTGCTGCTGGTAGTTGCTGCTCACAGGTTCTGTGGATACAACAACAATTGCGGGATTACGGTTTGGCTTATACTCAAACTCCAATTAGGATAGACAATCAATCTATAATTGCTATAACTAATAATCCAGTTAAACACAACAAAACAAAGCACATAGACATTAGGCATCATTTTATTCGTGATTGTGCTGAAAAGAACTTAATCAAATTAGTAAAAGTGGCAACAGAAGATAATAATGCTGATTTATTTACCAAAGCATTTGATAAGTCACGGTTTGAATATTTAATTCAACTAAATGGAATGCGCAACCCAGAGTAATTTGGCCTTAGTAGTAGTTTATTTCCTTTTATAGAAGTAGTATTTCTTTCCTTTTATAGTAAATCTGCTAATTTAGGATAGTTTCTATTTTTAGTAAGTTTCTATTTTTAGTAAGTTAATAGGTTATCTTCTTTTATTGCTATTTCTTATGAAAAACAAAAAAAAAGAGAGAGAATTATAAAAATACAAAAAAAAAGAGAATATCAGAAAAGGAGTTAAGTCTTAGGAGCATAGGTTCAAAGTGACGAAAATTAGCACAGTCGTTACTAACTCTAAGTGTTTAGGCTTTCACACATAATGCAACTAAATTCTAAGTGTTATACTTCAGTTTAGTTTGATGTGTTGGTAGGCATAATACATATAGGGAGTCTCAAGGCAAATAAAATATTCAAGAAAAAGTCAAACGTGTCGCTAACTTAGATGTATGACCAATCAGTCTTAATTTTTGTGTACAAGACATACAAACTTTGAGTCTAAATGAGGTATACAAACTTTCTGGGGATGTATGGCAACATCAAATACATCTGAAAATGGAAAGAATAGAAAAATCATATAAAATTGAGAGTCGAAAACATGTAACTTTGTTGTACGTAAGTACAGACCTGTTGCCTCTGTTTAGATTCGGGTTAGCAGATATGTCGCTTTGTTGTACGTCGGTACAGACCTGTCACCGCTGTCTTGCTAACTTTAAAAATAAACCTTAAGTCAAACTAAGACACTTTGTTGTATGAAAATACAGACCTGTGTCCGATGTTTGTCTTTTAAAGAAAGTTTGCAAATACCAACAAGTTAGAATCTTTGTCTGTGTGCCTTGATCATAAAAGTATGTCTATGTCTGAGTCACGTAAGATAATTTCATGATAAATAAAAATGCCAAGGGATATTCCGAAATGTAGCATGTTTAAAGGGGTAAAATACCAACAATCGGCTAAATAGATATTTCACGACAAACAATCAAAGGAATCAAAAATTCCGAAGTGTGAAAGTTTAAGTACTGAAAGTGAGTCTCTGACATCGCTATCTGATTGAACCTTTCTTAGACTATACTCATCAAAAATATTTTGTTTAAATTTTTAGCTTAGGTTGTAAATTTTAATAGGTATAGCTTAAGTCTAAGTTCAATTTTTTAGTCAAAATTTTTATTTTATTTTACCTTAGTTTACTTTTATTTTTATTTTTATTTTTATTTTTTTTGGAAAAAGGTCCAAAATTACTGAGGTTGCATTCACAGTTGAACTAAATAAACACTGCGTGAAAAATCATGAGCTTAGAGTAAAAGAGTTGGCATAGTTTATCTTGTTACACAATACCATTGAAAAGGTTGGAAAAGTTGAAGTTATTTCAAAATTTTCGAAATTTTTTCTAAGTGTTGGAGTTTTTCGAGTTTAGAACAGAGTCGAAACTGGGTTTTCAAATCTGTCAGTAGACTCGAATCTGGCCTTAGATTCGAAGGTAGGTGGTATATATAGGTTAACAGTGAAGTCATTAACTACTTACTGTTTTCGAATCTATATCCTCGAATCTACTGTGGCGATTTCGAATCTGTTGCTCGAATCTATCGTTTCTCACATAAACGACAATTAGTCGAGTGTATTGCTAAGGAGTTCGATTCTACTGTTGTATCTAGGTATAATCAACTTGATTGTACAAGATTCATGTAGTTTTATACACCATTTTAGGCAAAATCATCGATTTTTTGAAGGTTTAAGGGTCTAAATCGTGTTTTCAAAAATTACAAAGTTTGGACCAATAAATAGTCAAATTAAATTCACATATCTGTGATTAGTAACTAGTAGGACTAATGAATGTAATTTTCTAAGTCCAAAAAGGTTAAAATCAAGAGATTTGGTGTTTGAGTAGGGTCGACGATTCGAATCTGTTCCTGAGGTTTCTCGAATCTGTCATTAGACTCGAGAAGGACTCTAGTTTCGAATCTGTCATCAAATTCGAAATTGGGTTTATTCGAATCTGTTAAATTCGAATCTGTCTTTTATTTGCATTATTTTTTATTAAACTTGTAGAAATTTAATTGTGTTGGATTTTGTACTTAAACAAGTTCAAAATAAAACAGATTTGAATTTAAACAAGTTTATTGATTTTTAATGAATCTAATAGTTTGTTTATTGTGCAGATATGGCTGTTCGAGTGTTTGTGCCGAAGCACAATATGGTCCTTCACCCCGACCATCATATCCCTGAGGCGCAGGGATTCAGACAAATGTTGGATTTCCTAGTAGAATCTAGGATTGGTTTTGCTTTGTCCCATAATGTTCAGATTGTTCTACCATATATTCGTCAATTTTATGATCATCTTCAGGTAGACTGCTCTGTCACCCCGACAGTGTTAAGGACAAGAATAGCAGGGCAACCGTTGGTGTTCTCTGCCGATATGCTGCGACAAGTTCTGCAGCTAGGCTCTCAAGAAGAAGAATCTGGGCCAATCGATTTTCCTCTGAATATTAGGCAAGCGGCGTTTTAGAGAATGGGTTATACTCTAGACGTGACGAAGGTTTCGTATATGAAGAGCGGGCTAATCGGCCAATGGAGATTTCTGGCTCATGTCTTTATGGTCTGCTTTGCACCAAAGAAAGCTGGTTTTGACTATATGGTCTCGAAGATCCAGTCTGGGATTATCGCGATAGTGTATAATCGACCATACAGTTTCTCGGAAATGTTTTTCTCTGAATTTGTTCATCAGATCACCGCTCCAGAAAATTTACAATTCCTGCTGTATCCACGGTTCATCATGATTCTTATCAGGCATTTCTTGCCAAATCTACCTCAGTCAAATGAGATTCAAAGCGTAGCTGTAATGGATGAAAGGATCTTAGCTGATTGTTCCTCGCACAGAGGAAGATTGGCTGTTCCAGTTGAGCGTCCGTTGTTTGGAGCCATCTTGGATAGGAATTTTGAAGCCCCAGATGTTGCCAACTGGGCAGGGGAAGTTGAAGTTCAACCGAGACAACCACAGCCACAACAACAACAACAACCACAGCCACCGCGTGCACAAAGGCAAAGACAAAGAACTTCTGCGAGTCAAACACAGGCGTCTAGGCCTTCTACCAGTCAACAGCCCGAAATACAAGAAGCAGGGCCTTCAAATGTCCCAAGCGAAGCTGAACATCTGTGCCAAACTCTAAACGAAATTTGGGAGGCAGGTCCTCATGCTAATGAAGATATAGCTGCAGCATTGGTGGGTGAATTACTTGAGCATCCTGAGGGAGAAGAAGATGTGTTGAGAGATGTGGACGAATATGTGCCAGAGCAGACTGGTATTGATGAGTCATCATCTGCAACCGAATCAGAGGAAATTGAAGTAGAAGCTCCAGAATCAGTGTCTACTGAACCTCATGTTCAAATAGGAACATATGGATCAAGGTTGGTAGTTAGCGAAGAAGCTTCAAGGAGGCGAGTAATAAGAGAGGCTGATGAATCAGATTTTGAAGAAGAAGAGATTGCTCCTTTAGTGACGAGGCAACGGGCCAAACGTCATGGATTCATGCAAGGATCATCTTCAGCATCAGCAGATCAACCACAAATTCAGCAACCTCAAAACCCTCAAACTCAGGAGCCTCAAACCACCTTTCCACCACCACCACCTCAACATGAACCATATATCCCATCGCCAATCATTCCAACTCCGCTACAATCCATCCCATCAACCTCATCCACATATGCCGATAATCAAAGGTTTTTGCGCTTAAAAGATCGAGTTGACTTCCAGGAAATCCAAATCCTTGGGCTAACAACAGCAATCGGTGAGCTTCAGAAGCATAACGCAGATATTGATAAGGAGAATACCGATTTGAAAAAGATTGTGGAGAAAGTCCAGGAAGAGAACACAGAGCTAAAATCATTTGTAGCAGATCAGGCCGCAGAGATAAGGACGATGCGCTCCCTAATAGAGCAGTTAATGAAAAATTTACAGGCTCAGGGGGAGACGTCGTGCCGTGATCAGGAAGTACAAAGGCCGAGAGATGATGATGATGAAGACAACCAAGGCAATGATCCCAGCTCTCAAAGACAGGATGAGCCAGTAGATTTTTCTGCTGCTCAGGCTGCTCAATCTCAGGGGGAGCCAAGTCTAGCAGGAGGAGAAGTAGGAGAAGCGAGTTCATCTAAGCCTACAGATTTTGAGATTAGTGAGATGATCGATGCTCTCATGGATCTTGATGATGATCCCATTGATTTAGGTTTTGATTGGGAAGATGAAGAGCTAGAAGAGGGTGAGTTTGTACCTGAAGAGATAGTTGACTGGCAATCAGATGACAAGGTATGTGCTGATGATGACGATGAAGCTGATGAGATCGTCGTACAGCAGAATCCTATCACTGATACATACGTGATAGATGGGAATGATATTGTTAACGTAGAGGTAGTGAATGCTGCGTTAAATGTTCAGCCATCAATAGAGGAACCTGCCAGAGAACTAACAAATGAAGAGAAAAGAAAGTTATGGTTCAGAGCTGAACAGAAGGAGTTAGAGCTTAAAAGGAAAACGAGGGTGCCGAGTACTGGGAAGTTGTCTGCACGCATATTAAGCTGGTTCTTTGATCGAGAACTGCAGCTATTTATAATTAAGAGAAAAGACGGGCTCCAGTATCTGAGGCGAACTCTAAAAGCTTTCAATTCACTGCCAAAGATCGAGATCACAGCGTTAGCTTGGAAAGACCTGATTAATATTGGAAATGATCCCTACGCAGGCGTAATTGCAAGAATCATAAGAAAAGAGGGAAGATCAAGAAAGTTTGAACGCCTGAATCCAAGGGTTGGAAAAAGTGTAGAAGATCCTTCACGTATTGATCCTCTAACTGGGCGACCATGGATGAGGATCCATTACAAACCAGTAAGATGTCTTAGGAAGGTGCCTCTCAAGCCTATGCCACAGAATGTCTTGAAGAATCTGCATTGGTGGTATGCTGAGACTAAGACTGGAGAAGCGGTCATGGAAGACTTTGAAGAAAAAGTTATTCTTAGAGTTTACGATCCTCTTCACCTGGTAAACCTTTCTAGAGATGATCTTCATATTTTGCATGCTTGTAAGATTTCTAGTGATGCTCATATGGATAGCGAAGCTAGGAAATACGAGAATGTAGTCAAAGTATGTGTTGAAAAAGGCTTGTATGCTGGAAGTAGTTTGAATAAATAATAAACAAAGTTCTTGATCAAATGTGTGAATTATTAGAAGCTATCGTCAAGGGGGAGTCTGTTGCAGTCTAAGTGATCCTACATTGTGATTCTAGCAAGTGTTTGTTATATATGTTTTTATATGGTTGATAATTATTATTGTTTGTGTGTTTGAACTTGATGTAACGTATTACAAGAAGTTCAAACATAAAGATCAAAGATAAAATCAATCGTAAGGTAAAAACATAAGTTTCAATACTAAGTTGAGTATGTGAAATAGTAGATTCGAATTATATAAGGTTTGACATTCGAATCTGTGTCAGATTCGAATGTAGACCTACATTCGAAGCTAGGCAGATTCGGGAGTGTCTATGAGGAGAAACTCGAATGGGCCTTGGGCCAGATTCGAGTTTGGCCCATAACAGACTCGAATTAGCCTCTATAATTAGGGATAGACTCGATTAATTATGAGACTTTTTGTAGAATTCGTGAGTGATTAAGCAAAAGGCGATCTCGAGTTTATCATCAGTGTTAGTTCCGTTTCGGAGAAAATTAGTTCGTAGGATCGTTCGTGTGTCGTTCGTTCAGCCTCTGATAGTCTCCGTGTTTCTGTGATTGAGAGTTGTTTCCGTCTACCCGTTAACGAGATTCCGCACTCGTTGACGGTTCCGCGTCTAGATAGATCTCGTAGTGGTAGACCTTACATGGAGGCAACTCCAAAGGAGGTAAGGTTATAGGTAAAGGTACTGTTAATGCATGCAACATGATTTTCAATGATGTTTTGTATGTTGAACAACTTAAGTATAATTTATTGAGTGTCTCTCAAATCTGTGACAAACAAAACATTGTTTTGTTTACAGATTCCGAGTGCCTTGTCCTTTCAAAAGACTTCAAAATTCCTGAAAATCTTGTTTTACTAATAACACCAAGAAAGGACAATGTATACTGTTTGGACACAGAACTTTTATCCAAATCAAATACTTTAAGCTGTTTGATATCCAAAGCATCATCCAATGAGTCTGCTCTTTGGCATAGAAGGATGTGTCACATGAACTTCAAGTCCATGAATGTTTTAGTCAAAAAGAATCTAGTAAGAGGTTTACCACAAAAGGAGTTCATATGTGATGATCATTGTGTAGCATGCCTTAAAGGCAAGCAACACAAAACTTCTCATAAAACCAAAGAAGTAAATTCAATCTCTTCTGCTCTTCAGCTGCTTCATATGGATCTATTTGGTCCAACATCTGTTTTGAGTTTGAATAAAAGGGCCTACTGTTTAGTAATTGTTGATGATTTCACCAGATTTACTTGGGTTTACTTTCTTAGGTCTAAAGATGAAACTGCTGAGCTAGTTAAGTCTTTTATTCTTAAGATAGAAAACCAATCCAACTCAAAAGTTAAGGTGATAAGATCAGACAATGGAACTGAATTTAAAAATCACATTCTAAACAGCTTTTGTGAGTCCAAAGGTATTGCTAGGCAATACAGTGCACCAAGAACACCACAACAGAATGGTGTAGCTGAGAGAAAGAACAGACGATTAATTGAGGCTGATAGAACCATGTTAGCTTATTCAAAACTGCCAATGACCTTCTGGGCAGAAGCAGTCAACACAGCCTGTTATGTTCTAAATAGGGTTCAGATTGTTCAAACACAAGGGAAAACTCCATATGAGTTATTCCATAATAGAATACCCTTAATAGCCTTTTTCAAGTCATTTGGCTGTCCATGCACCATTCTTCACACTAAGACTCACTTAGGGAAGTTTGAAAGTAAGGCTGAAGAAGGTTTCTTTGTAGGATACTCACATCAAAGAAAAGCCTATAGAGTATATAACAGTGTGTCTAAAACCATTGAAGAAAGTGCCAATGTTGAATTTAATGAAAATACTGCACATATCAAAGGCACTGGTCCTAATTGGTTGTTTGATTTAGATTCACTAACAAATTCTCTGAGCTTTGTTGAGTACACTGCAGGAGCTGATGCAAACAGAATTGAAGCTGTCAACACAAATTCTCATGCTGTCAATGCAAATTCTCAAGCTGTTGGCACTTTACAATATTGGATATAGGGGTCCTGCTGATTCTTTCACTTTCTTTAAAGCACACTTTTCACCTAAATGGAAATATCTTGTGCATATTATTCAGCAGTGTATTAGCCTTAAAAGAACTGGTTGGTCAGAATTTTCTTCAAATATTGCCACTGCCTTAGTGTGCTTTTCAACAGGCTAACAGTTCAATTTTTCAAATATGATTTTTCAGGGAATGTTAAGGCATCATTCCCTAAAGAATGGGAAATTTTTGATGGCCTCGATTTTGGCAGAGATAATTGCAAAAACTTGCACAAATTTTCATATACATAAGAGGATACATGTTTCCCATAGGCACTCACTATCTTCCATTAAAAGGCTTTTAAAGCCAAGTGCCAATTTTTTGAGTGTAGATGTTCCATTGCCTTCTGCAATGATGAACATCATTCCAAGAAACAGAGGAGAGGGTCCTGAGCAGGCTCAGCCTAACACTACTGCTTCACCCCCAGGACCCCAACCCACTCCTCATGATACACAAATGCCTTCAGTTCCTTTTGTTAAGCCCTCATCCCCACTACAACTATATAAAAGGAAAAGAGGTCCAGGAGCTCCTTCCTCCTCATCCCTCATAAAAGAGCCAAATAACCCTGTGCAGAAGGACACTTCTGCACCGAATATCGAAAGGGCACCCATTGAGGACACTCTCATCCTCAATCAGGAGGTGGACATCTCACCAGAGATAGTCCATATGGGTTCTGTGGCTGGCACTACTGCTGTCTCTGCACAAGAGGCACAGGACAGTGCCAACATCATTAAGACCACACCCATGGCAACAGCAGGTGTGCAAGCATCAGCTGGAAGTCCCCAGAACCAAGAACAGAGGGGCCCAGAGGTTTCTACTTCTGGTATTCAATCCAGTGATAGATCACAAGCACCACCTACGTTTGCTGATCTTGAGGCTAGTCTGCAACTTATGTTATTAACGGATCCTAAGCTGCAACCTATTGTAGCAATGTTGGAATATCATCAATCCATCATTGCTTCACAGGGGGCACAAATAATTGCACTCAGGCAGGCAGAGGCGGCTCAAAATCAGAGAATGGATTATTTGCATAAAGGGTTTGGGAAAGAACTCCTTGCTAACTGCTTCAACTTTCGACTAGGGCAGCAGCTCCCTCTTGCACAACTCCCCCGAACAGCCCCTCTGTGGGAATAAGATCATCAAATTGGAGCGTTTGATTCAAACCCATGTGCCAAAGGTTGTAGGTCCTCCTGACCAAACCAATGCTTTCAAAAAGGGGGAGAATCAGGAGATCCCAGAATCAGTCTAAGCAGCTCCAACAGAATCAGTCCAAGCAGCTCCAACAGTTCAAGATTCTAGGTTAACAGTCCCAACAACTTCTGAAGCTGTTAGCCTAGAAACTCAAGCTGCTTCTTCAAAAGCAACTGGAGTTTTATAAGAGAAGGTTTTCAAGCTCCCATCAGTTCAGTCCAAGCTACATCTTCTGCTACAAAAGATAAGGGCAAGGGTATTCTTATAGAGTCTCCAAAGCACAAATTTTCTACCAAAGAAGCCCAGATTGCCTTTGATGCTGAGATTGCCAGAAAGCTAGCAGAAGAACAAGATAAAGATTTAGACCAGCAAACCCATGCTCCAATGCAAGATGATGAAACCTGAGGAGACTACCTGAGAGGGTTTGTGGTCAAGCAAGGGGAAAATAAGAGGAAGATGCCAACAGGGCATTCAAAGGCTGCGCATAGAAGATTTTTAATTAATTTTGCCTTTGCAGCTGGTATCCCAAAGAAAATGGCTCAATCCATGAGCACAGAAAGGCTGCAAGATATACATGATAAGGAAATGGAAAAACAGAAGAAAGCCAAAGTCTCCCAAGAAGTCCAAAGATCAAAAGATTCAATTCAAGCTAATGCAAGTGATTCTGCTCCTTCTGTTCAAGTTGTTGCTCCTATTCCTCAAACAGAGTCAATCTCACAAGCAAAGCTTGATCAGGTCAAAAGGGTGCTTTTTGAGCATCAGCTGCAACAAGTTATGGAAGTAGAGAAGTCCCTCGACCAACATGATTTCTCCAAACCTCTTATTACTTATTGGTATGCTAAGTCAATGGATAACATTAACTTAAGATATCATTTTGTAGTAAGAAGAGAAACTGGTTCTGAGGAAGAATATAAAAGCATAATGCATATGGCTGAAAGGATGACAAGAGATGAGCTTACAAGGATGTATCAAGTCCGGACTGCAACTCAAGTCAGATCTTCCCTCCCACAAGTCAAGCAAGCCATTAAAGATTTACAGAGTATGTTTGATCCTGAATCTATAAGAAAATATATAGAAAATGCAAAGGAGATGAAGGTAAAACAGGTTGATCTGTTTGTTAAATCAAAGACCAATAGAATCAGATTTACAGATGGTTCTGGTATGTTCTTCAATTTTGAATTTCTTGATCTTCCAAAGGATATACTTCTTCAGATGCTGTCTGCACGGATATATTGTGATAAAGAGGATCTAAAGAAAGAATTTTTGAAGACTGTAAGTCAGAAACTTGCACAGTTGTAAGTTTTTGAAAGCCTTGGTTTGTAAATAACAGTTTTGCGTTGATTATTTTCTTTATTTTAGAACTTAAAGTCTTGTATAAAGAATTTAAGTTAGGGGGAGATTGTTGGGAAATATTCTAAGTAGTTCAAACTGTTAGTTAGACTTTTCAGACTGTTAGTAGAATTTCTGTGTAAATACAAAGTTCATGCTGTTAGTTGAAGAAACTCGAGCTGCTAGTACAAAAGTTCATGCTGCCAGAGCATTTCACTCAAGCTGCCCTGCTCAAGCTGCTAAATGTTTCAAACTGCTCAACGGTTTCATAAACAGAAAGTGCTGACATTCAGGAAACGATATCTACATGAAGATTTCAGCATATCTACTATCAAAGAAGTCAGAGTCCTTCAAGGAAACAAACCAGAAAAACATTATAAATACGTAGAATAGGTTTTTCTATTTGACAAGAGTTTCTGCATATTCAAAATTATAGTTGCTTTTTGTTTAAGTTTCCATAAGCCTCTAAGGTTGTAAAACCCTAAGAACAATTTGTGTTCTTCGTCTAATCAAACAGATTAGAGGTGACTGTAATCATTGAAGTCAGCAATACAAGCAGTTTTGATTATTACTTGTGTTTATTTGTTATTTGATTCTGAAAGCTTTTGTTAAAATAATTGAGTGTTATTCCGCAAACTTCTTAATTAAACTTTGATTCAAAACAAGATTATTGATTTATACTCTGATAAATTCAAATCAGTTAGTCTTGGTTAGTGAAGTTAAGATCCTTACAGTAAATTTTTCGAGAAACTAATTGTTTTACCTGTTAAGCAGGTAGTAAGTTAAAAATATATAGTTTTGAATAAGACAAATTTTGTTTAGGGATTAAATACTCGAAAAAAAAGTTCAGTGACTTAATCGATAATTGCATGAAAGTCCGTGGGGTTTTTTCAATATTAACCCTTATTATAATTTGTAAACTTTTTGTCGTAAAAGGTTACATTTTTATTGATTATTTATGATTAAAGTTTATGCATTTGATAGGGTTAGATTGGGCTCACATTGTTGGTGAGACTTAAGATTAGTTTAATTTTTGTCAAAAAAGGGTGTTTAAAATTATCATGCATCATTTACGTAAACCCGACATTTTTAATCCTTTGTTTTTGCATTATTTTTAGATGTCAACCCAGTTTCATGCAAATGGAAACCGTCTTGGAATTTCCCAAAAACCTAGAATGAGAACCCCGACCTTAGGGATGTTCGTTTTGAAAAACCACTCAATGTGGAGTTCCCTAAAATTCCACCAAACACTAACAATGGTAAACCCCCTAGGTTTCTCATAGAGTGTACCCTAAAAGAGTCTGATTTTGATAATTTTGAAATATCAGAGTGCTTTGAGAGGCTAGGATGGGCTAAAGCCATACAATGGGAACTTCCATATATTAATACTAGTTTAATCCAACAGTGGTTCGCCACAATGCGTAGGATTGAGAGGTCTGAGGAACATGATTTTGAACTAGTGGGAAGAGTAGGAAACAAAGAGGTGTTAATCTCTAGAGAAAAATTATATGAAGAATTCTTAATTGACACCGAAACACCTCGTCCTATGGAGTTCTGGACATTGTCTAATACCCAGGGGGATATAACGCGTACAGTTAACAAATGGACTAATCAATGAGATCAAATGATAGCAACCATTTTTGGTATTTCGATTAGAACTGCCCGGACCTATACCGCCTTCAATAGAGGTGATTTATGCCCATTAGCCAAAGTTATGTGGAAGTTTGTTATCCTTAACATACTTCCGCTTCATCAAGACACAACATATGTGAAACCACAAGAGATTCTGGTAGTGCACGCATTAATGACTGGACAACCGACAATATCCTTAGGGTACATTATTATGCAAAATTTGTGGGAATGTCATGTCTTAGGCCAGGGATAAGATACCCTCATTGTAGAATGTTAACCGAATTATTCGTGTTAGAAAAGGCTGTGTCTGAGGATTTGCCCATACAGATCCTTAACCCAAATACCTTATGGTTTACAAGGTTCACGATGGTAGGACTAGTTTTTGAACGTACCGAGAGAGGTTTCCAAATTCGTTGTCCAAAGTATGCTAAAGTGACCAAATCCCTTTCAAAGCGCCAGAACCTGTACCTGAAAGACAGAATACTAAACGAAAAGCCCGAATGGAAGTTGATGAAGATGATCAGAGGCCATGGAAGAGGGCCGAGACCGTTGATCTCGTTTGGGATCAAGTGCACAAGTTGAAGGAGACATTTGGAGATTTAGTAAACACGAACAACATATTGATTAAGGAAATCCAAATGATTCGGGAAACTCAAAAGAAGAATGATCGACTGTTTAACACACACTCAGACTGGCTCACCAATCTTCATATCACTGTCGAAGAGTTGGAAGAGATTGTCGCACCTCAGGCCGAATGATGATTTTATAATATTAATTTTAATTACGCGTGCTTAAACATTAAAAAATGGTCTGGATTATTTCTGATGTGGTGGTTTATTATGTTTAGTTTGTTTATTTACATTTATTTGGATTGTAATAGTACTTTTACTTCTATTTTTTTATTTTGGAGTGTGATGTTTATTTAAGTTGAATTATAAAAGTTAAATTTTGTTTGTTTAATTTTAATTATTATGGATAAGGAATATGTACCGATCTATCTTTCTATGTTTATAACCGATAAATTAATATTGATGAGACGAGGACGTCACAAAAGTCTAAGTTGGGGAGGGTAAGTTATAATGATAAAATGAATTAATTAATTTAGCCCTCACAAAAATTTTTAGACTAAATAGTAAAAAAATGAAATTTTAACAGAGTTGGGCGCAGGGGGGGCGCAGGCCTGCGCTTGTCCTGCGTCTCATCGACCTAAAATACTGATTTGAGCCCCATTTCACCATTTTCACAACCCTAGAATAATAGTCTACGCTTGGGTGTGCGGCTCTCTCCCAAAACATCATTTTTGTGCCCAAAATTTGCAAATTTAAGCTTCAAAACACACCTACATTTTCACAAATATCAAAGATCTAGGCTAGAAATTACCCATTTGTGGATAGTTTCACTCATTTTGAAGATTTTTGGGTAGAGAAAGTGTGGAAGAAAAAAACAAGATTTGTACCAAGTTAAGCTTCCAATCACCAAGGTTAGTGTTATTATTGAGTTATTGCAACTTATTTCATACTTTTTGAGCAAAAATGAAAGCTTGAGCTTCATGGTCATCCATGGAGTTTTGATGGTGATTTTGACTTTTTAGAGTCAAAGTATGTGAAATTGCATGAATTTGATGATATCCTTGATGTATGTTTTATATGATATATGTTTATTTGTTAAGTTTGTTACTTTGTCATGGTTAATTTCTAGAGATTAATTTGGGTTTTAAAGTTGGTTGCCTAAATGTGCATATGTTGTTAAAATTATAAAACTTGGGTGATTAGCTTAAAAATAAATCCTATGTGCTAAATGGTTTTTATTGAAAACATGATATGTGTTTAGTTGTAACATCCTTGGATTTAAATTATTGTATTTGAAGTTATTAAGTTTTAATATGTAATTTAAGTTGAATTATGAAAGTTGGTACGAAATTTGGATTAATTATAAAGTTTGTTGAATTATTTGGAAATTTAGAATTTTAAATTATTAAGTGAAAATAATTATTTAATTATTAAGGATAATAAATAAAGATGGATTCTTTATTTATATAATCATAATCAGTATTTATGGAACCGGATGAGTTGAGGGGTTAGATGTGTCAAAAGATGGAAATGGGTAATAAAAAGGGGGAAATGTCTTTAATTTAATTCATTTGAATTTTCCACTCTCTCTCTACCATCTCTCGGCTCTCGGCTCTCTCTCTCTACAAATTGAAGAATTATCGAAAAGTTGCTGTTTGAAGCTGAAAATTTGGATTCAGATTGCATTCAAGGAACTATAACATCTGCAATTGACGAATTAAGGTAAACATTTCACAAATTCTTCGAAATTGATGGTTTTTAGTTCGGATTTGTTAAAATCCGAAATATTAATTTGGTGTTGAAGATGTTGATGCATGTGTGATATTTTTATGGATTTGTTTAAATCTAGTGTATAAGATGCTACATATTAAATTTCAGCTCCTGATTCGAATTAAAAGTATGGATTTGAGCATTTAGTGTGTGTTTTAGTGTGTGGGTCGATGGATGATGAAAAAATGGTTAAAAAGGTTGTGATTTGGTGCATGATAGAGGTTAATGATAGTGTTAAAGTGGTTGAAATTAAGTGTATTTTAGTTGGTATAATTTATTTCATGTATTGAATTAGTACCAAAAATGAAGGAATTAAATCTGGAAATTTTATAAACTTAGAACATATTCGAATGGGGTTGGTGTCCGAATTCGGATCCGAGATGAACTCGGATCTGGTCCGAATTCGGATGAGCCCAGATTTCAGATTAGCAAAATAATTTCCAAGTATTGATATTTCGGTTGAGGTCCTAATTCGGTTGGGGACCGAATCAGGATATGGTCCGAATTAGCTTGGGTCCGAAATTAAAGGGGACCGAATTTGGATTTATGTGGGATCCGAATTGGGATGCATGTGGGATCCGAACTGGGGTCCGAATTCGGGTGGGGACCGAATTCGGACATAGATCCGAAATTGGGACCAAAACTTTGCAATTATTATAAAATTAAGTTTTATGAGATTAAACAAGTTATTGACACAATGTGTTGTTACAACTGACTTAACAGGTCCCTTGTGGTGTTGTTTAACCCACAGTGGGGTACTTTGTGGATCCGGTTGAAATTCCGAGGAGAAATAATATTAATCTGAAGTTTAATAACGCACCCACTGTGAGTACCTTTGATTTTAACATTGCTGCATCTGCATTATGTTTGCATTGCCTGCTGAGGCATGTTGTTTCATATTCGTTTGGCATTTTACTAACATGCGTATATGTTGATGCACATTCATACTTGTTGCATGTCCGTTCATTTTTTGTGCATCCTTTCGATGGACCTGCGTGGTCGCATCTGTACTCTGATGTTACTGTGCTATATGACCAAGAGTTTGACACCTCTGTGGTCAGGATAGACAGTAGGTCATCCCCGATGTAATGTCTGCCTCAGATGGTTGGTTATTCTTATGCCGAGTGTCAACTCGAAGGAGCTGCGGCTCGGGTTTGCGTACTTGGAGTACGTGTGGGGTATACGGTATGTGTTACCGCGGTTACCCTGGGTGGCATCATAATGATTTGTAGAATGTGTAAAATTCATATGGTATTCACTAAGCTTTAGCTTACCCCTTCAGTTGTTACATTTTTACAGGAAAAGGGAAATCCGCTACGGGACCGTCTAGCTAGGACGTTTATTGAAGTGTTTGAAGATTTCCACTGTTTTAACTTGGTATTTGTTCTATGGAAACAATGTTGTAATAAATTTTGGGGATGATGTAATACCTTTGGATTTGTAGACTTAGATGTGTAACCTATGTAGCACCGTAGGGTGTATGACAAATTTGTATTATTTTATTATGTATTTTGCTTCCGCACTTTAATTAAGGTATCAGATCATTATATATTTGTTTGATGGTGAATAATCCTGGGTGAATTGTGATTGGTGGTTAATGTGGCAAGGATGTCACATCGAGATGGTATCAGAGCAGTAGTTTGAGATTCAAGTGTCCGTGAGGTCTTGGTCTCAAACATTAAGTGTTGACATGTAGTGATTCTAAGTAATGATCTGAACTAAGATAGGTTACGATCTAGTAATCATAAGAATATTGACTATCATACGGGACAATTGGGTGGTGTCTATAAATCAATGACATGTTACTAAATAAGTTATATGTTTCATATTTCAGAACATGTCTGGAGGAGGAATGACACCAGAAGAGACGAGAGAAATGATGCTAGCCATGATGGCTGAGCAAAATCGGATGATTCAGGACCAGTTTCGGGCTCGAGATGAGGCCGAAGCTAAACGAAGAGAAGATAAGAGAAAGAATAAGGAAAGAGAGGGAAACGATGACGAGCAAGGTGACAACACTGGGTCATCAAATAAGCCCAGGGGTTGCCGTTTCAAGGACTTTAAGGGAAATGGAGCCGTTGAGTTTACTGGGTTGGGTGATGCTGTTACTGCATTGGAGTGGATAACAGCTACAGAAAGGACTTTCTGAATCAGCGATTGTGCTGAGAAGGATATGGTCCGATTCGCTACTGCCATGTTCACCAAAGACGCAATAATGTGGTGGAACTCGATGGTGAATGCACTAACAATGGAGAAGGTTGCTGTAATGAAATGGGCTGAGTTCACTGAAGTTTTCACTCAGCAGTACTGCCCGGCCGATGAGCGCCGAAGATTGGAGGCTAAATTCATGACGCTGATTCAGGGGACTAAGTCTGTGTCCCAGTATGCTGTAGAGTTCACGAGGCTAAGTTTGTTCGCGCCTCATCAAGTGGATACTGAGGAAAGAAAAGTGACCAGGTTTGAGGCTGGTCTTGATTTGGAGATTCGGAGGGTAATGAGCAATGTACGCTACCCCACATTTGCTGGTCTATTGGAAGCCGCCAGAAATGTGGAACAGATTTTAAGTATGTCTGGTTACGTGATGGGGTCTTCTGCTGCTTCAGCTAATCCAACTCAACCTTCACCACCGAAACGCCAACGCGAAGGAGGTTATTCTGGTTCTTCACGATCTTCGCAGTACTCGCCACAACAGTCCTTCCGTCGACAATCTAGTTCTTCCGGTCGTGCACGTGCTTACTCTATCAACACCGAGCCCCAGTATTGTAACAAGTGCCATCTAGAACATTTTGGCAAGTGCACAAACGGGCGTGCGTGTTTTTGCTGCGGAGAGTTGGGCCACTTTCAGAATGAATGCCCACGGAGATCTGATGCTTGCCATAAGTGTGGAGTATGGGGGCACTATAGTCGGAATTGTCGAAAGAATGCTCCAGCAGCTGCTGCTCCATCGACGACACGATCATCTGGGGGATCTAGTGGTGGTTCAGTCAACCGTCGGAACCAGCCACAAAGGGCACCGGCTCGTGCTTTTCAGATAACGGCAGAGCAGGCTAGGGAAAACCCGGAGGTGGTCACGGGTATGTTTATTGTAAACTCTTTACCTGCAAGAGTATTATTTGACTCGGGTGCCAATAGATCGTTTGTATCTACTATGTTTGCACAACAACTTGCCATGCCTTTGTCTAAGCTATCTGCAATACTAGATATTGAAACTGCTAGTAATACTTTAGTTAAAGTAGATCATGTATACCGAAACTGCACCTTAGTGATTGAAGATGTAGTCTTCAATTTGGACTTGATTCCGATCGAGTTTAGTGAATTTGATGTAATTATCGGGATGGATTGGTTGATAGAGAATGAAGCCCACATAGTATGTAAGAAGCGAATGATAAAGATAACTACTCCAGAGGGGCGTGAGATTTGCATTTATGGGGATAGGAGAAGTGGGGATCTGTGTTTGTTGACTGTTGCAAAAGCTCGAAAGCTTGTTGCAAAGGGATGTGACGCCTACCTGGCATATGCTATTGATGCCAAGGCTGAGAAGAAGACGTTGGCCGATGTGCCTGTTGTTTCACAATTCCCGGATGTGTTTCCGGAAGACTTGTCTGGCGTGCCGCCTGAGAGACAAGTGGAATTTAGAATTGATCTGATCCCTGGAGCTGCACCGGTAGCTCGTTCTCCTTATCGCCTTGCCCCAACCGAGATGAAAGAGATGATGACACAACTCCAGTAGTTGTTGGACAAGGGCTTTATTCGACCAAGTTCATCGCCGTGGGGAGCCCCTGTTTTGTTTGTGAAAAAGAAGGATGGCACAATGCGAATGTGCATTGATTACCGGGAGTTGAATAAACTGACTGTTAAGAACAAGTATCCGCTGCCGCGGATAGATGACTAATTTGATCAGTTACATGGAGCTTCTGTCTTTTCTAAGATCGACTTGAGGTCGGGGTATCATCAGTTAAAAGTTCGAGAGGAAGATGTCCCTAAGACAGCTTTCAGGACTCGGTATGGGCATTACGAGTTTCTGGTGATGCCTTTCGGTTTAACCAATGCCCCGGCAGTGTTTACGGATTTAATGAATAGAGTATGTAGATCGATGTTGGATAAATCGGTAATTGTGTTCATCGATGATATTTTAGTATACTCTAAGTCGGAAGCCGAACATGCTGATCGTTTAAGGGAATTGCTGGAATTGCTAAGAAAAGAGAAGCTGTATGCCAAGTTCTCAAAATGTGAGTTTTGGCTGCAACAGATTCAGTTTTTAGGGCATGTAATTTCGGGGGCCGGAATTTCAGTAGATCCGGCTAAGGTAGAAGCGGTAAGAAACTGGGAGCCGCCTCGTTCAGCTACTGAAGTCAGAAGTTTTCTGGGGCTGGCGGGCTATTATCGGAGGTTCATTAAGGACTTTTCAAAGATTGCAGTCCCTTTAACTGTGTTAACGAAGAAGAATGCACCTTTTGTCTGGGAAACCGTGCAGCAAGAGGCGTTTGATGTTTTGAAGAAAACGTTAAGTGAAGCACCGATACTTGCCCTACCAGAGGGCAATGAAGATTTTGTGGTATACACGGATGCTTCGAGGTTGGGACTTGGTGCGGTATTGATGCAACGTGGAAAAGTTATAGCTTATGCTTCGAGACAGTTAAAGCAACACGAGAAGAATTATTCCACTCATGACTTGGAGTTGACTGCAGTTACGTTTGCATTAAAATTGTGGAGACACTATCTCTATGGAACTAAGTGTCAGTTATACACGGATCATAAGAGCCTGAAGTACATATTCAGCCAGAAGGAACTTAACATGAGACAGAGACGTTCGATGGAATTAATAAAGGATTATGACTGTGAAATCCTTTACCATCCTGGAAAGGCTAACGTGGTAGCCGATGCTTTGAGTCGCAAAGCGTATGCCAAGGATTGCTGTTACATGTTGACATCTACTATGTTAACATCCACTATTATTGATGATGTCAAGGCCGCTCAGGAGGAAGCCTTGAAAGACGAGAATGTTGGTGCTGAGGATATAAGGGTGCAAATGAAGAATATGGAAACAAGTGAAACGGGTTTGAAAGGTATATATGGGAGGATCTGGGTGCCGAAGTTTGGTGGGATGCGAAAAGTGATTATCGAAGAAGCACATCAATCGAAGTTTTCTGTACATCCCGGAAGCACAAAGATGTACAACGAGCTTAAAGCAGATTTTTGGTGGCCAGGATTAAAGAAAGACATAGGCCAGTACGTGGAGAGATGCAGAACTTGTCGGTTAGTGAAAGCCGAACATCAGCAACCATATGGTAGTCTGCAACCGCTTCCCATTCCGGAATGGAAGTGGGAGCATATCACGATGGACTTTGTCACAAAATTGCCGAAAACTAGGCGTCAACACGATACGGTATGGGTCATCGTTGATAGATTAACCAAGTCGGCACACTTCATTCCAATAAGAGAAAGTTATTCACTGGAAAAGTTAGCTCAGATTTACTTGGATGAGATTATTTCGAGACATGGAGTACCTAAGACTATAGTATCTGATCGGGACAGCCGATTTACTTCCAATTTTTGGTCGGCTTTACAAGAAGGGTTGGGAACGAGAATAGCAATGAGTACGGCTTACCGACCGCAAACCGATGGTCAAAGTGAAAGGACTATCCTGACACTTGAAGATATGATGCGGTCGTGTATATTGGATCTCGGTGGCAATTGGGACGATCATTTGCCACTGATCGAGTTTTCATATAACAACAGTTACCACGCGACGATCAAGAAAGCGTCGTTTGAGGCATTGTATGGGAGAAGATGTAGGACTCCTACATGTTGGAGGGAAACCGGTGAAACGCCGATTGCTGGGCCGGCATTACTTCAAGAAACGAATGAGAAAATTCATTTGGTAAGACAGAATATGAAGGCAGCCCAGGATCGTCCGAAAAGTTATTACGATAAAAGGCACAAACCAATCAGCTTTGAGGTAAATGATTGGGTGTATCTGAAAGTATCACCAATGAGGGGTGTTACTCGTTTCGTGAAGAGAGGCAAACTGGCTCCGAGATTTGTTGGGCCATTTAAGATAGTAGAAAAAGTTGGAAACCAATCATATCGTTTAGAGTTACCTGAAGAAATGTCGGGCATACATCCGGTGTTCCATGTTGGGAACCTTAGAAAGTCGTTCACAACCGAAAACGAAGATTGGGTAGATCACACGGAGTTGCAGATTGATGAAAGGCTCTGGTATGTTGAAGAGCCGGAATGTGTGTTAGATACAAAAGTGAAGAAATTAAGAAGCAAAGAAATTGAAATGGTGCTTGTACGTTGGAAGCATCACAAAGGAGCGAATCATACCTGGGAGACTAAGTCTGAGATGTTAAAGAAATATCCGCAACTTTTTGGATTCGAGTAACTTCGAGGACGAAGTTTGAGCGTGGTGGAGCCCATGCTGTAACATCCTTGGATTTAAATTATTGTATTTGAAGTTATTAAGTTTTAATGTGTAATTTAAGTTGAATTATGAAAGTTGGTACGAAATTTGGATTAATTATAAAGTTTGTTGAATTATTTGGAAATTTAGAATTTTAAATTATTAAGTGAAAATAATTATTTAATTATTAAGGATAATAAATAAAGATGGATTCTTTATTTATATAATCATAATCAGTATTTATGGAACCGGATGAGTTGAGGGGTTAGATGTGTCAAAAGATGGAAATGGATAATAAAAAGGGGGAAATGTCTTTAATTTAATTCATTTGAATTTTCCACTCTCTCTCTACCATCTCTCGGCTCTCGGCTCTCTCTCTCTACAAATTGAAGAATTATCGAAAAGTTGCTGTTTGAAGCTGAAAATTTGGATTCAGATTGCATTCAAGGAACTATAACATCTACAATTGACGAATTAAGGTAAACATTTCACAAATTCTTCGAAATTGATGGTTTTTAGTTCGGATTTGTTAAAATCCGAAATATTAATTTGGTGTTGAAGATGTTGATGCATGTGTGATATTTTTATGGATTTGTTTAAATCTAGTGTATAAGTTGCTACATATTAAATTTCAGCTCCTGATTCGAATTAAAAGTATGGATTTGAGCATTTAGTGTGTGTTTTAGTGTGTGGGTCGATGGATGATGAAAAAATGGTTAAAAAGGTTGTGATTTGGTGCATGAAAGAGGTTAATGATAGTGTTAAAGTGGTTGAAATTAAGTGTATTTTAGTTGGTATAATTTATTTCATGTATTGAATTAGTACCAAAAATGAAGGAATTAAATCTGGAAATTTTATAAACTTAGAACATATTCGAATGGGGTTGGTGTCCAAATTCGGATCCGAGATGAACTCGGATCTGGTCCGAATTCGGATGAGCCCAGATTTCAGATTAGCAAAATAATTTCCAAGTATTGATATTTCGGTTGAGGTCCTAATTCGGTTGGGGACCGAATCAGGATATGGTCCGAATTAGCTTGGGTCCGAAATTAAAGGGGACCGAATTTGGATTTATGTGGGACCGAATTGGGATTTATGTGGAATCCGAACTGGGGGTCCGAATTCGGGTGGGATCCGAATTCGGACATAGATCCGAAATTGGGACCAAACTTTGCAATAATTATAAAATTAAGTTTTGTGAAATTAAACAAGTTATTGACACAATGTGTTGTTACAACTGAATTAACAGGTCCCTTGTGGTGTTGTTTAACCCACAGTGGGGTACTTTGTGGATCCGGTTGAAATTCCGAGGAGAAATAATATTAATCTGAAGTTTAATAACGCACCCACTGTGAGTACCTTTGATTTTAACATTGCTGCATCTGCATTATGTTTGCATTGCCTGCTGAGGCATGTTGTTTCATATTCGTTTGGCATTCTACTAACATGCGTATATGTTGATGCACATTCATACTTGTTGCATGTCCGTTCATTTGTTGTGCATCCTTTCGATGGACCTGCGTGGTCGCATCTGTACTCTGATGTTACTGTGCTATATGACCAAGAGTTTGACACCTCTGTGGTCAGGATAGACAGTAGGTCATCCCCGATGTAATGTCTGCCTCAGATGGTTGGTTATTCTTATGCCGAGTGTCAACTCGAAGGAGCTGCGGCTCGGGTTTGCGTACTTGGAGTACGTGTGGGGTATACGGTATGTGTTACCGCGGTTACCCTGGGTGGCATCATAATGATTTGTAGAATGTGTAAAATTCATATGGTATTCACTAAGCTTTAGCTTACCCCTTCAGTTGTTACATTTTTACAGGAAAAGGGAAATCCGCTGCGGGACCGTCTAGCTAGGACGTTTATTGAAGTGTTTGAAGATTTCCACTGTTTTAACTTGGTATTTGTTCTATGGAAACAATGTTGTAATAAATTTTGGGGACGATGTAATACCTTTGGATTTGTAGACTTAGATGTGTAACCTATGTAGCACCGCAGGGTGTATGACAAATTTGTATTATTTTATTATGTATTTTGCTTCCGCACTTTAATTAAGGTATCAGATCATTATATATTTGTTTGATGGTGAATAATCCTGGGTGAATTGTGATTGGTGGTTAATGTGGCAAGGGTGTCACATTAGTGCTTAAAATAATGGCAAATTATAGACTATATATATTGGATGCAAAATGTGAGCGTAAAAGAGTATATATGTATATATAGTTGCATCTTTTAAGTAAGCGTAATTGTGCAAATTGCAATTATAGGTCACATTATTTAATTTATCTCATACATATTGTGGTTCGTTGGCACAAATTGTAGATGTCGAGGAGAACGAGACAGCGAACCCAAAATGTTGATGTCCCGATAGATTGGTCTCCAAACCTCCTACTATCCAAACACCCCGAACACATTAGAACACACTTATTTTTGTATAAGAAATATTCAAATAAAGTGTTAAATGAAAAGAGAGTTAAGAGGAGTGATTTTGAGGATTACGGGATCCCATACCTTTTTGACTATTTGGGGGTGGGAAAGTGTGTTAGTATGGGCGGCAATGATATATATCAGTCCGATGTAGTCGAGTGGATGTCTACCCTACGGAGGGAGACGGGTCGTTCAGCGAACGACTTTAGGTTGATAGGTACCGTCCATGGTAGGGACGTGGCGATGGATGCACAAATCCTTCGCCAATTATTTAATTTAGATACTGGGGTAGACTACGAAGGGTCTAACCAGCAGGGGTACGAGTATAGGAATGAGGCCCAATTGGCCTTCACTGATATGACTTGGTCAGAGGAGTGGACAGAGCAGGTTAATAGAGTTTTTATCCCATCCATTTTGGAGTCCAAGTCCTCCACTTCCTACAGCTGAAAGGCTTTATCTTCGAGGTGTAAGGTGCTTCACAAGATTCTTGTGAACAACATCTTGCCTCGTGATAGCGACCTGACCAAAGTAAGGCATACGGATATCACAGTCCTTCACGCCCTTCTTAAGGGTAGGCCCAGACTGTCCTTTGTGTGGACAAATATGAATGATTTATGGGCCATGTACGACACGAGAGAGAGGACGATCATCCCCCATGCTTGGTTGATCTCCAAGTTCCTTGAGAGGACGGGCTCACTTTCGCCTGATTCCCTGCTATCCCCCATTTCGGTGACGTTCATTACGGCCGCCATGCATGTTCCCTACCTTGATTTTTAGGGAGGTTGACGAAGGGTTCGAGATATTCGACAAAGAGACAAATGAGTCGTATATCGAGGACTATACTGAGGATGAGAGGAGAGAGAGAAGAGAAGGCCGCCAATGAGGCGGGAGTTCGGCATGCTGAGCCGAACCTAGGTGCATCTACCTCGCGCAGTCGAGGTAATGACAGTTTTGATTTTGACAGCATGATGACACGGATTGAGGATATAGCAGTGGGTCAGGGTGAGTTCCAAGAGGATGTGACCCAGAGGCCACATGAGATGAATGGGCGTATGACCCATATTTATGATAGGCTCGATCACTTAGTAGGTCGGGTAGATCAGTTACAAGATGGGCAGAGAGCCCTGGCATACCAAAGTGCCTACTACCAGCATCATAACTGGGCATATTGGGAGGGAGTCCGACATCACGAGGACTCCATGGTCGGTATGTCATATCAGTCTTATGAGGATTACACGATGCCCGACTACCAAGCCTATAACCCTGCCGTAGATACTTATCAGCGCTATCCGGCGCATGGCAGGCAGGACCTCCCAGACTCGATGCCTCCTCACTTGGTTCCGCCGACTGCACAATTCACCCATGGCCAGAACCCGTACCGACTTTTTCAACAACGGCTCGGTCCTCCTCCGCCGCCGCCTCCATTTGAATGATTGGGTACTATCCTTCCTTATTCTTTACTTTTCTGTCTTTTATTTTATTTTAGTTTGTTATGCATTTAATTTCTTTATCGTAATTTACATTTATTTTTAGTTCTTAGCCGAGTCCTATTTAAAGTTTATAATGTTTTTAGAGTCTGTCATGTCTTCCCCATTTGAGTCTTGTTTTTCGATCAGGCCGTGGAACATGATGATACTTAGAAAATACATGTGCGAGTAAATTGTCTAATGGTGACAGGATATTTTATAATTAAGAAAAGAGTCGTAGTGATAATTAAAACTTTTGCCATGTAAAATGAATTCAAGTACGTTAAAATTTATTTGGGCTTAAATATAAGTAATGTGTCAAAAGATTTTGGAAACTCATGCAATAAGGGGGAGAACTTAATCATGATTTAGCCTCAAAAGTAAGATAATTGTAGCATAGATGGTACGGGAAACTAAGTCCCTAGGGGTACCTCTCATGCCTAATCCCCTAAAACCATTTGGTTTGGGAGCGGTTGACCGAAATCTCGTTACATGGACCACCTAGCTAATGTAGTGGAATGAATACAGATAGAAGTATGGTGTTAAAAAAAAAAAAGAAAAGAAAATTTGTCGTAAACATGCAAAGAGGAAAAAGATGGTCGGAAGACCCACATGTTTTAAGTATCGTAAACCTTGAGCTAAAAGGGTATTTTCAAATGTGAGATACATTATATAAATGATAAGAAAAGTATATTTTAACTGAAAACGTCTTCAATTTACATGTAAAAATTTTAATGCATTAATACGAAGGCTAGCTTGACATAAAATTCCTAGACTCACTGCCAAAACATGCTTGTTACTTAGTTAGTTCTGATTCCAAAAGCTTGTTCGGGGACGACCAAGAGTTAAGTTGGGGAGATTTGATAAGTCTATAATTTATATGGTTTCTGAGTCATATTATGATCATTTTAAGTACTGATACTTTGTAAAATCCATATTATTACTCTAAGTTTGTATTTCAGGGCCAAGATGATAAAAAGAAGCAATCCGAGAGAATTCAGAGCAAACCGGGCTAAGGGGGCCCAGGTCAGCGCCACCCTACGCTCCATATAGCGTCCAAACTGTCTAGATACATTCCAGCACATGCCAGCTAAACCCTAGCCGCATCCGGGCACAGGCCTGCGCCTGGCCTGCACTAGTGTGTAAGGTCGCCTTCTTACGGATCCTATCTTGACACGACGCCGTCCAACGAGTGCGGAATCCTCGTTAGCGGCTTGACCGATAGACCACGCACACGAAAACCGGAGACACACACAATGATAGACGAACAATATAACGCTCCGACACGTGATTCTCTCCAAGAACAAACTCTCAAACACCTTGCAAGTTCGAGATCGCCTCTGCACTAATCGTCTTCGAATTCTGCAAAAGTTGTTAATTAAAACGAATTAAACCTTAATTATAACCCCTGGCTCAAACTTGCCCAAGACAAGTTCGACTAAGCCAAGGCCTTTCGAACTTGTCCTCCATAAGTTCGAACCATGACCTTGAAACTTGTGTTTGAACTTGTCTTTGAACTTATGTTTGAACTTATCTTTGAACTTATGTTTGAACTTATTGTAACACATTAATTACACCAAGTTCAAACATACATACAATCAACATCAAACATATAACAAACATATATCAAACAGGTATTAATATGAAATAACGAACAAATTGACTATTTCAAAATATTGTCTATACTTAGACTGCTATCGTCACACAGGATGCACTAACAGACTCCCCCTTGACGATAACTTCTAACTATATATTTTGTCTAAGTACTAGTACTATATAAACTACTACCAGCATACATTCCCTCATCTATACAAACTCTAACTACCTTCTGGAACTTCCTGCCTTCTGATCTCCAGCCTTCATGAAAGAAGATCGGCTGATCATGAAGCTTTCTCAGGTCGTCCTTCGATAGATTGATCAGACGCAGTGGATCGTATACTTTCAAAATCACTTTATCCTCGTAGTCCTCCATCACTGCTTCCGCCGTCTTGTTGTCAACATACCCCCACTTCATGTTTTTCAGTACATCCTGTGGGATTGACTTCATCGGCACTTTCTTGAGGCATCAGACTGGCTTGTAAACCATCCTAGCCCAAGGCTTTCCAGTGTGTGGATCTACTCTTGACGGATCTTCAACTATTTTTCCGGATCTTGGCTTGAGCCTTTCGAACCTTCCAGATCGACCCTCCCTTCGTATGATCTTAGCAACAACTTCAGTATATGGGTCGTCTCCTAGGTTGATTAACTCCTTCCAAGCCAACTCTTTCACTTCACACTTGGGCAAGGTGTTGAAAACCTTCAACGTCCTCCTCAAGTATTGTAGCCCATCTTTCCTCCTTAGCACGAATAGCTGCAGTTCTCTATCAAAGAACTAGCTTAAGATCCCACCTGAGAGATTTTCAGGACTTGGTACTCTCATTCTCTTCTTTATCTTTAGATCTGTTTTCTTTTCTTCCTTTCTGAACCAAAGCTTTATCAGATCTTCTCTGGTTTGCTCCTTATCAGCTGTATCAGATTCGAAATCATCCATAGACGCTAATCTAATCTCATCTATGTCTATCACGTTTTGATCATTATGCACATACTGTTCTGTGATAGGCTGTTTAGGGATGATCACTTCATCTACATTGTCGCCTTCATCTTCTATAACCTCGTCATCAGATCCCCAGTCTACAACCTCTCCTGGAACAAATTCTCCTTCCTCTAACTCTTCTTGATCAAACTCAAAATCATCTTGATCGTCAAGATCCATTAAAGCTTCAATCATATCATGTTCAGTTGTCTTTGAGGCCTCGCCTTCGCTTCCTTCTTTCACACCCGACTGTCCAGGCTCCCCCTGATTTTGAGCTTGCTGAGCAGTCTTTAGAGAAAGATCTGCTAGCTCACTCTCTCTTTCAGAATCTGGATCATTGCCATCATCTTCTCTCCTCAACACCTCAGCTTCTCTGCAACTACTCTCCCCCTGAGCTTGCAGATTTTTCAATAATTGCTCGAGGAGAGTTTTCATTGTTTTCATCTCAGACGCTTTATCAGCTACTGTTGTTCGCAACTTAGCATTTTCCTGATCAAGTCTGGCATTATGCGCTTGAAGCTCTTTCACTGCTGTTGTCAGTTGAAATTTAAATTGTTTGGAAGTCCACCTTTCCTCGCAGCTCTATGAACCTCTGATTGCCGATGAATGTAGATGATGTTGATGGAATGGATGCGGATGTTGATGGAGCGGTGGTTGGTTGAGCAGTCGGTAACACAGGCTCCGGAGCAGAGGTGGATGGAGCTCCTTGTATGAATCTATGTCGCCTCGCCCTATGCCTAGGCACGACTGGAGCTTCGTCTTCCTCTTCAAAATCTGAGTCATCGTCCTCTGAATCCTCACCAGCTCGTCTTGTCATCTTTCGTCTGCTGACGACCAGCCTCAATCCATATCTGCCAATTCTGACAGTCGGATCAACCGGCTCAACAACTTCAACCTCTTCTACTCCCTCAGAATCATATTCAAACTCGGAGGCGGTCTCTGCTTGACCCTCAGTCTCAGTCTGCATTCTATCTTCTTCTGCAACTCCAGCAACCTGGACCTCAGTGTCCATATCCTCAGCCTCAGGCGGCTGGTATTCATCTATTTCCTTAAAGATATCATTTAACTCATCTGGAGGGTCTAAAGCATCCTGAACCAGTTGTTCAGCGAGATTTTGCTCCAAGGTAGTCCCCTGTGCCCATATCTCTTCTAGAGTTTGCGCCCCCTAATAAAAAACTTGGGCCAAACTCGACGGACCTGCAGCATCCGTTGATGGACCTGCTGCCGTAGATTCTGTCTGTCGGCTAGAAGATGGCCTAGCTGCCGGAACTTGTCTAGCCGGAACCCTTTGCCGCCGACACTGTTGCTGTTGCTGTTGTTGTTGTTGTTGTTGTTGTTGTTGTAGTTGTTGTTGCTGTTGTTGTTGTTGTTGTTGTTGCTGCTGCTGCTGCTGTGGAGCTTCACCTGCCCAGTTATCTTCTGCTGGAGCTACAAAATCTGGGTCAATAACGGCTCCAAACAAAGGTGCCACCCGTGGCTTGACCTGCTCAACCCTTCGCGCATTATGCGACTGGCAGTCAGCAAAAATCCTTTTATCTATTATAGCCACGCCATTAGTATCTGGAAGATGAGGCAGATTGGGCAAAAAGTGGCGGATGATCATCATCGCAAATTTCGGATACATAAAAAATCTTTCTCTGACGGGAGCTGTGATTTGATGCACAAACTCACCGAAGAACATCTATGAAAAACTGAAACGCTTATTATATACTAAGGCTATCAATGCCGATTGCAACTTGGATACCATTGTATCAAACCCTGCCTTCTTCGGCGCAAAACAGACCCTAATAACATGCACCAAATAACGCCATTGGCCAATTAAGCCACTCTTCACATAAGAGGCTTTGGTTATATCTTGGGCGTATCCCATTCGCAAAAAGGCCGCTTGCCTTATATGTACCGGAAAATCGATAGGCCATGCCTCCTGGTCTTCTGTGCTACCTGTAGAATTTGACGTAGCATTGCAGCTGAAAACACTATAGGCTGTCCCCCAACTCTTATACGTAAGACGGTAGGCATCACTGAGCAATCAACCTGGAGATGCTCCCAAAATTGACGTACATACGGCAAAACTATCTGCAAATTATGAGTCAGAGGATAAGCAACCCGCGATTGCGTCATAAATTCAACCATGTGTCGGAATGGTTGAGCTTCAGGTAACTCTCTATCTACCGACATAACCATGTTATGTTTATTATAGAAAGCTCGATCACCCATATCTGCACATAGAAACAGCAACCATTATTAGTAATGAAAAATAAAATGAAACTTGTTTATTTCGAATTTGCATAATTTCGAACTTACATAAGTTTGAAAGCCAACACATTCGAATTTCTACAAGTTCGAATTTATTTTATAAAAACATTCGAATTTAAACAAATTCGAGAATTATATTCGAACTTGACTGACTTCGAACTTGTAGATATTTCAACAAGTTCGAACTTGTGACAAGTTCGAACATGATGAACATGTTCGAAGTCAGACATTTTCGAATACAAATCCATGATTTTAACCCCATTTGACTTAGAAAACAGTATCAACTAGTCCTATTGGGTTCTAATCAAAGTTATATGTGTTTTATTTGAAGTTTCACCGGTTAAAACTTGTGATTTTGAACCACAAAGTTCAAACCCAAAAACTATCCAATAAAATCGATTTTTTTGCCATAAAAGAGTCCTAAACCACCCAAACTTTGTATAATAGTGATTACTATACCTAAGGATGTGAGTAGGTTCGAGAAAAATGAGCAAAACTTCATTAAATAGGAACCAAATCGAAACGACAAGTTCGAAATAATAAATTCGAAGTCGCCGGACACAAGTTGAAGAAGCAAAGTCGAAGGTAGGTGAATTAAATGATTCACTGTTGACCTATTTATACCAACTACCTTCGAACTTGACATAAATTCGAAGTTACAGACAAATTCAAAGTGAAATTCGATTTTGTCTTAAATTCGAACTTAATTGAAAATTTTGAAAATCTTTGAATAAAATTCAACCTTTTCAACTTTTTCGTGTAACGCAATTTTTCAAACCTTGCAAAATTATTTACACCAAGCAATAGATTTTCACGCAATGTTTGTTTATTCAACCAAAAATGCATCCTAGAAACTTTGACCTTTTTCCTATATAGAATAAAATAAAATAAAATAAAATTAAAATAAAATAAAATAAAATAAAATAAAGGAAAATAAAGTTTGAATAAAATCTAAACTTAAGCTACTCAAAAATACTTTTACAAACTTTACGACATACACTAACAGAATATTTTTGGCGAGAAAGTCAAAGAAGGTTCAATGAGATAGTGGTGTCAATACGCACTTTCAGTATTACACTTTCACACTTTGGAATTTTTGATTCCTTTGATTGTTTGTCGTGATATACTTTCCAAGGCGATTATTGGTATTATTTTCCCTTTAAACATGTTACACTTTGGAATATCCCTTGGCCTTTTTATTTATCAAGAAACTACCTTACGTGTCTCATAGTTAGACATACTTCTATGATCAAGGCATACACACAATGATTATAACTTTTGGTATTGCAAATTTTCTTTAAAATGCAAACGTCGGACCAGTTCTGTATTTACATACAACAGAGTGTCTTAGTTTGTCTTAAGGTTTATTTAAAGCTAGCAAGACAGTGGTGACAGGTCTGTACTGACGTACAACAAAGCGACTTATCTTGCTAACTCGAGTCAAACCAGAGGTAACAGGTCTGTACTTACGTACAACAAAGTGACTTGTTTTGACTCTCTCCTTACTATCAAAATTTTTCTTTTCTTTTGTTTTCTTTAAGATGTATCTGGTGTGGCTATACATTCCCCAGAAAATTTGCGTACCTCATTTAGAATCATAGTCTGTGTGTCTCTAACGTAAAAATTAAGACCATTTGGTCATACATCTAAGTTAGTTACACATATGACCTTTTCTTGAATATTTTATTAGCTTTTGAGATTCCCTTTGTGTATTATGCCTACCAACACATCGAACGAGAAGATGTATATCACTTAGAGTTTAAGGTGCATTATGTGTGAAAGCTTACACTTAGAGATTGTATCGACTGTGCTAATTTTCGTCACTTTGAACCTATGTATCTAAGACTTAACTCTATTTTCTAATATTCTGTTTTTTTAAGCTTTTTATGGTTTTCTCTCTTTTTTCTTTTGTTTTTCATAAATAAGAATAAGCTAATAACGTAACCTACTAAACTTACTATAAAAGGAAATAAATTCTACTTAACTACTAACTTACTATAAAAAGAAATAAAATATACTTAACTACTAACTTACTATAAAAAGAAATAAATTCTACTAAGGTTAAGTTACTCTGGATTATGCATACCATTCAGTTGAACTAACAACTGATAGCGTGACTTATCAAAAGCTTTAGTGAATAAATCAGCATTGTTATCTTCTGTTGCCACTTTTACCAATTTTATCAAGTTCTTTTCAGCACAATCACGTATAAAATGATGTCTTATGTCTATGTGCTTTGTTTTACTGTGTTTAACTGGATTATTAGTTATAGCAATAGTAGATTGGTTATCTATCCTAATAGAAGTATGAGTGTAAGTCAAACTGTAATCCCGCAATTGTTGTTAAATCCACAAAACCTGTGAACAGCAACTACCAGCAGCTACATATTCGGCCTCGCACGTTGACACGGCTACCGAAGTCTGTTTCTTGCATTGCCAGGATACGAGTCTCCCTCCAAGGAACTGACAACCTTCAGTTGTTGACTTCCAGTTCAAGCTGCAACCTCCATAGTCTGAATGCGTGAATGCTTCCAATTCCAGATCACCATCCGTGTGATACCAAAGTCCCAGCTTCAGTTTCGACTTGAGGTATCTCAGAATCCGCTTCACAGCTTTCATATGCATTTCTTTAGGATTGGCTTGAAACCTAGCACAAATACACACAGCAAACATAATTTCAAGTCTAGAAGCAGTTAATACCTGAGTGATCCGATCATGGCCCGATATAGAGTCGGATCCACATCAGTATCACTTTTTGTACCCGGTCCGAGATTATGATTCACTTGAATCGGAGTACTGAAGTGAGCAGTCAGCTTTGTTCCTTCCATCCCGAAGCGCTCTAAAATATCGTAGACATACTTTGTCTGATGGATAAACATGCACTCCTTTCTTTGTTCGACTTGCAAACCTAGAAAGAAGTTCAACTCTCCCATAACACTCATCTCAAACTTTGAATTCATCACCTTCTCGAAATCTTTGCACATCTGCTCGTCTGATGACCCTAAAATAATGTCATCAACGTACACTTGTACCAAGATAAAGTGTTCACCCTTTCTCTTCACGAACAATATACTATCAATTCTCCCTCTTTCAAACCCATTGTCCAAAATATGAGTTGATAGTGTCTCATACCATGCCCTGGGTGCCTGATGCAATCCATACAGAGCCTTATCAAGTCGATATACTCTGTCGGGATATTTTGGATCTGTAAACCCGGGCGGTTGTTCAACGTACACCAACTCATTCACCTTTCCATACAGAAAGGCACTCTTTACATCAAGTTGATAGACTTTAAAGCCTTTGAAGGATGCAAATGCCAGAAACAAACGGATTGCCTCAAGCCTTGCCACTGGCACAAACACCTCGTTGTAATCGATTCCCTCTTCTTGGTTGAAACCCTTTACGACAAGTCTTTCCTTGTTGCGAGTAACGATTCCCCGATCATCTCTTTTGCACTTAAAACCCCACTTGGTTCCTATTGCAACTTCTCCTCGAGGTAACGGAGCCTTCGTCGAAGTCATTTCATAAAGAAACCAAGAATTCTGCTATTTGATGAGCTGCTTACCTCCCTTGATTTCCTATTCGTGACTCGAAACAATTTGTTATTGGCAGGCTGAGCTAAGAAAGCAGCAACACCTTACTATCATCAACAATAGCACGTACAGCTTCAAGCTTTCTGAATTGTGACAGTTCTTCTTTCATCGCTTCAACCCAGGAGTTGTCTTTCAGTGCCATTTGCACATTCTTCGGCTCTACTTGTGAGATAAAACACGAATAAAGGCAAGTGTGAAAAGCCTTGGAGTCATTAATCATCGACAACAGCACTGTGTTGTTATTCAAACTACTCCTAGTTCTCACACCAGCATTCGGATTTCCTATGATGCTCTCAACCGGATGATCCTTGTTTATTCTAGATGTTTCAATCTCATCGACCCTAAGATTATCTCCTAAGTTTGATCCTATTTCACCAAACGGGGGAACGACTTCAGACGCTACATTCTCTTCCTCATGATCACTGTCTTTGGAGTTAGAATTAGTAGTCTGATTCTCGTTTGTAGGTAACTGAGAATCATTCTCTGCTGGAGACCCATCTTCTGTCGATGTAGGCTCAGAAGTTGATGGAATGCTCGTCTTTGGAAAACCTTGACCGTCGTCATTCAGATTTAATGACGATAAGTCATGTTCAATTGTACCTGCATTTCCATCCAAAGGAATGTTAAATGATTCAAACAATTTATCATAATCAAATATCCATTCCGTGCCAGTTTGAGGTTCATGTGTATAACTTGTTACATCAATGTTATACACAATCTCTACCGTACCGCTTGATTTGTTAAAAACCCTTTTGTTTGGTGAGTTAGGCACATAACCTAGGAAATAACCTTCGTCAGCCTTTTCACCAAACTTAGGTTGATGTTTTGTTTTCATTAAAGTACACGGTACCCCAAACGGTTCGAAACCAAGTTAAATTTGGTGGTCTTTTATTCAGAACTTCATAACAGGTTTTGTTCAATGATTTCATAGTAAGGACCCGATTTAAAACATGACAAGCGATATTCACTGCCTCCCCCCAAAACATGGTAGGAAGCTTTGAATCTGAGAGCATGGTCTCTGCTGCCTTAATCAAGGTCCTGTTCTTCCGTTCTGCCACCCCATTTTGTTGTGGTTCATAAGGTGCACTAAATTGATGTACTATGCCTTTAGATAGGCAATATACACCAATTACTGTGTTTTTAAACTCTGTTCCATTATCACTCCTGATACGTTTTACCCGCGTCCCATAGGAGTTTTCGACTTGGTCTAAGAACCCAATCAACTTTGCAGCTGTCTCGTCCTTCGAACCTAAAACGAAAACCCATGAAAATCATGAGTAATCATCAGTGATAACTAAATAGTACAAACTACCACCTATACTCCTTTTCTTGATTGGTTCGAATAGGTCCATATGCAACAAATCAAAAGTGGAAGCTATAGAGTTCTGAGTCTTTGACTTGTGTGCCTTCTTGTGTTGTTTTCCTTTCTTGCACGGTACACACTTGTCTTCAAACTGAAAACTCTTCGTAGGGACACCTTGCACCAGTCCATGTTTAGTGATGTAGTTCATTTTTCTTAGGTGCAAGTGTGCCATGCGTCTGTGCCATAAGACTGATTCGGTCTCTGAAGCTTTAGAGAAGAGACAGATCGGTCCCATCGACGAATCAGAGATGTTCATGTCCAGCATGTACAAATCGTTCTTCCTTGGGGCTCTCATCATAATCCACTCTTAAGGAATTTTGAATCCTGGGTTCAGTACTAACGCTTCTAATTCAGTAAATAACACTGAATTCTTCTTATCACAGATCTGAGAGACACTAATGAGATTATGAGCAAGTCTATCAACGTGATATACTTGATCAAGTGTGATAGTCCCATTAGTGATCAATCCTGTTCCAGTGATATTTTCTCCCTTGTTCCCAGCAAATGATACGAATCCCTTGTTCCCTCCCTTGAAGTCAGTGACGGACTCCTTTCCCCAGTCATGTGCCTAGAGCAACCACTGTCGACGAACCACTTGTTGTTGAGACCTGTAGTTAACTCCTGCACATGAAAGAAAACAAGTTAGTTATCACGAGGAACCCAAGCCATGACTGACTTGGTAATAGCGTTCTCATCCACATACTTGAACTCCTTCAAAAATCACATCTCTCCTTTCAGGTGACTTGGGTGTTTGATTGAGAACCTGTTGTGGTGCAGAGTGATTTAAATTCACTCTTGGCCTTTGGTTAGGCATTTGCTGGGGAGCCCTCGAGTAATTTCTATTATAGGGCATTTCAGATTGATATCCCTGGGCTCTACCTGGTGTCTGATGTCTTACAGGAGTGTGAGACATAACCGGAGTGTAAGCTCTTCTAGGTGTTGTACTCCTATAGACTTGTTGAGGTATTGACCTTGATTGATTAGGGACTCTATTCAGTGAATTAGTCCTAACCATTTCATTTGGTCTACCTGACACAGGTGTTTATCTAACAGTAGTCTTTGGTGTGCTTGCTACACTTGGTGAGGGTTTAGGTTGTTCAGTCTTTCCAACATTAGGTGTAGATTCTACCTTCCCATATGGACAGCTAGACGCAACATGTCCCCTTTCATGACATCTAGAACAAGTCATTTTATCAATTGACTTCTTATGAGTGCCGTTTAACTTTGGTGTCTCAGTAGTGTCATGTTCTTTCTTTTCAACTATTGTGACTGTTTCCTCTTTCTGATTATTAAAGTCAGGTCTAGCTTCTCCTAGAATTTTATCACTAGAAGACTACACAAATTTGACTTTCTTAATCGTAGCATTATTATTAGTCACCTTAGTTGCTTTATCCTTATCAGATTCGATTACAGGTTCAGTTGCTACCTCTGACTCAACTGGCTTATCAGTTTTATCCTGAGGTTGAGGCACATAGTTATCATTAAAAGGTGGAGGACTCTGTTTATAACCTAAACCTACTGGTTTCTTAGAATGACGTTGTGCATTTAAGATTTTCCCTAGATTCAGTGAAGAGTTCCTAAACTTTTCTAACTTACTATTTACCTCTGCAACCTTAACCTTTGCTTCAGCTAGCTCTACCTCTTTAATAGTTAGTTCTTTGTTAAAGCCTCAACATGCTCATACATCAGTTCTATCCTGACACACTGCTCACTTAGTTTGTCTTTTAGAACTATTACATCTTGAGCATCTGCTTTCAGCTTATTCCTAAGATCTTCTTTTATGTCTAGGAGGCTAGCATTATCTGATTTTAAGGATTCAATTTAAGAAGTTAAGTTACTATGTGTTTCTAGCACTAAATTCAATCTATCATTAGAAGTAGCACATAAAACACATAAATCACGGAATATAGAAAAGTTCAGAATTACCTTTGTATGATCAGATTCCACCTTAGCCATCTGCACGGTAAACTCTAGAACGGTCTGATTTTCTGACTTCTACAACAACACAGGACTTGTATCATTCTGTTTTCTGTCCTCTGTTACTTCCTCTGCTCCGTCATCCCCAGACTCTGTTACTTCAGCCATGAAGGCTCTAGCATTAGTCTCTGGATGTGAACTCCAATCATATGTCCCATCAAGCTGTCTGTCAGATGTTACATTCGTTAACAGACCAGCAATGTTCGCTTGATTACCCGAATTAGCAGTCTGATATCTCCCCTGAGATTGATTCTGATAGTTTTCAACCTTGGGTCTTTGACACTCTCGAGAAAAATGTTCTAACCCATGGCAGTTATAGCACTTAACTTTGGATTTGTCGAACCCAATCTTATTGTTGTTAACGTTTAGATTTCTGCCTGTCCGTTTTATGAATCTCTTGACCCTCTGAGTCACCATGGCCAGTTGCCATTGAAGATCCATTTCTTTCAAATCATCAGGATCCACCTGATCATAGTCCTCTTCCCATAACGCAGGATCGTTAATTTTACCCTGTACACAATTTCCATATGCTGCAACAAACGAAACCAAAAGATTCAGATGAGATTCGGATGATTGTGCACTCATAGGCATCTTTGTGTACTCTTGAGAAGTAGATGCTGATTGAGTCGGTTTCTCTTCCGGTTTGGAATACCCTAAGAAAGCCCGGCTGCCTGATTCTTCTACGTCCACTGGAATAGACGCTTCGCCCGTGTAGAATGCTGTAGCTGTTTTCAGTTCACTTGCGACTGAAGGTTTGGACTTTCCAAAATACATGTATGGATCTTGTACTTGGTCATATTCTTGTTCCTTCTAGAGTAACTGAAAGTTGTAAGCCCTCAGCGTACCAAAGACTCCTTCGAGCGTAAGAGTTTCGTATTTGTCTTCATCATGCTTTATGAGCGCTACGTACATCTCCCATTTCGCTGGTAAAGCATCAAGAAGTTTCTCAATCTTTTCAAGTTCACGATACTCGACATCGTGATTATCCGACTCTGTCAATAAGTGATAGAACCTTGTGATAGTCTCATCCAGCTTTTCGTTTTTCAATGCCTTGAAAGTTGCGAACTGCTGCTTAAGCATCTCGGTTCTTCCTTTCCGAACCCTTGGATTTCCCTCACATCTTTTTTCGGGTGCATCCCACAACTCTTTTGCTGTACGATGATTCCTGAATGTGTGTAGAATCTCCTGAGGTAGTGCCATGCGAATGATAGAAAACGCTCTGTTCTCAACCTCATATAGTTTCTTGTCGTCGCCCTACATCTTCTGATAAGCCAGGACTCTCTGACGACCTTCAAACTCCTGCGTGGGCGGAATGTATCCCTCGTCGATACAGATCCACAACCGCATGTCATTGAAACGAGCAAAATCGGCAAACCTATCCTTCCACCAGTAATAATCTTCCACCCTCATCAGCTTGGGTGGTGAATTTGCCTTACCGACTTCGTGATTTATTTCAATAAACTTTTGCAAACTAGTCATCGTTTCTGAACTTTTTAAATTCGAACTTAATTGATTTAATTTGAAATTAATTTAAAATCAACTCTTTCGAACTTGAGTAAGTTCGAATTAGTTTAATACTAGATTCGTTTAAAAATTAAATTCGAAATTCAGTAAGTTCGAATTCAACAAATTCGAAAATATGACAAATTTGAGGTTTCTGACAAGTTCGAATCCAGACAAATTCGAATGCTAGCAATTTTGAATATCAGTCAAATTTGAATGAAACCCTAAAATAAATTCAAGAGGAGTGTATTTTCTGATAAATTCGAACAAACCCTAATACCCCCTATGTTCGAGCGCCGCAAGTTCGAAAATCGGGCAAAAGTTCGATTTTTTCAACTTTTCAGTTTAACCAAAGTTTTTAGGACTAAAAACTATGATTTCGACTACAATGATGAACTAATATGAACTTTTCCCCGTTATCTTGCTTGTAAAACTCGAAAAATTAACCAAAAAGTGATTTTTCGGTCCAAAAACGCCAAGAAACCACAGATGTTGTTTATGAACACGAAGAACACCAAAAACACCCTAATGGCTCTGATACCACTTGTAAGGTCGCCTTCCTACGGATCCTATCTTGACGCGACGCCGTCCAACGTGTGCGGAATCCTCGTTAGCGGCTTGACGGATAGACCACACACACGAAAACCGGAGACACACACAATGATAGACGAACAATATAACACCCGACACGTGATTCTCTCCAAGAACAAACTCTCAAACACCTTCCAAGTTCGAGATTGCCTCTGCACTCATCGTCTTCGAATTCAGCAGAAGTTGTTAATTAAAATGAATTAACCCTTAATTATAACCCCTGGTTCGAACATGCCCATGACAAGTTCGACTAAGCCCAAGGCCTTTCGAACATGTCCTCCATAAGTTCGAACCATGACCTTGAAACTTATGTTTGAACTTATCTTTGAACTTGTCTTTGAACTTATGTCTGAACTTATCTTTGAACTTATGTTTGAACTTATTGTAACACATTAATTACACCAAGTTCAAACATACATACAATCAACATCAAACATATAACAAACATATATCAAACACGTATTAATAAGAAATAACTAACAAATTGACTATTACAAAATATTGTCTATACTTAGACTGCTATCGTCACACAGGATGCACTTACATAGTGCGGCGCAAAAACGCGTTTTACAGCTTGTGGAACCCTAATCTCGACCTCCCTATAAATACAATTGAAAGGGCAGCTTTGGACAGAGTCCCGACGTGTGTGAAAGTGTGCCGAAGCGTTGCCATAGTGGATCTACGATACGAGAACGAAGACGGTGATTCGCAAGCTACCCAATGGCTCAAATCTGTGATTGTGACGAGCATAGGATGAGCGGCTAATCCCATTAGCCGTTTGCGGAGGATCTACGGCTAAGTTTACTCTTCTTCAATTTCTGATGTTTTGATGTATTCGTATTACGCGAGATCTATTATGTGTATGCAAATGATAAACATTTGGCTATGATTATGATTATGTGTTGCGATTGGTAAAGCAAGATAGTTTATGGTGGTGTTATTATCCGTGCCGAGTCCATTAGTTTAGGGATTAAGACGAATAATATTGTTGCGTACGCTATGCCTAGAGTTATTGGTTAAAACACGTTTGATTAATTTAGTCGTGCAATTGATTATGTCTATGTGATTGTAGCATGAAATTATAGAGAGTAATACTTATGCCGTGGTGATTCCGTGAATGGTTATTCGTCTCTTGATTGTTTATCTTCTTCGTCAGTAACTTCGTCCTTAATTTTAGTTACAAAGCAATAGCAAACCATTACTCTATACAAATCATTCAAATCCACAAATTCACAATTTAAATGCTTTCAATAAACTTATAAGGCTAATAACCTAATCCTAATTACGACCACACTCCCTGTGGATTCAACCCTTACTTCTCTAGCTAAATAGTGGATTTAAGGACTAAGTCTGCGGGTCACAACGACAGCCCGTCAATAGGCGTCATCAAAATTAAACTCGACATCTTTTGATAGAAGATTGCAGAACGGCATTGAGATTTCCCTGAAGTCCTTAATGAATCGCCAATTAAAACCAGCGTGGCCTAAGAATGATCTTATTCCTTTAACGTTGGTAGGAGTGGAAGTGAAGCAATTAAATGAACTTTGCTCTGTCTACCTCCATGCCTCTTTCGGACACAATGTGATCTAAGACTACCCCTTCTTTTACCATAAAGTGTCTTTTCTCCCAACTTAGCACTAACTTGGTTTCAGTGCATGTCTTTAGGACTTTCTCTAAATGTCCTAGACAATCTTCAAATGTTTTATCAAACATGTTGAAATCGTCCATAAATATCTCAAGAGAACCACCCACCATATCTAAAAAGATAGCCATCATATCGCGCTGGAATGTGGCGGGTGCATTACATAGTCTGAATGGCATCCTTCGGTAGGTAAAGGTGCCATATGGACAAGTAAATGTAGTTTTCTCTTGATCCTCTGGATGGATTGGAATCTGATTGTAACCAGAATATCCATCGAGAAAACAGTAAAACTTCTGTCCTGCTAATTTTTCCACTATTTGATCTATAAATGGCAATGGAAAATGATCTTTCGAAGTAGCAGCATTGAGTAATCTGTAATCAATACAAACTCTCCTCCCAGTTACAGGGCGAGTAGTTATCTTTTCTCCTTCTTCAGTGTTAATTACTGTAATTCCTGATTTCTTGGGTACAGTTTGGGTTTACCCGCTTGCTATCGGATATGGGATATATAACTCCAGCATCCAACCATTTCAATACTTCCTTTTTAACTACTTCTCTTAAATTAGGATTCAATCTCCTTTGTGCATCCCGTGCTGGTTTAGCTTCTGGATCAGTAATGATTCGGTGCATACACAAAGTAGGACTTATTCCTTTTAAATCATCTATAGTCCATCCTACTGCTTCTTTATATTTGATTAATACTTGTAGTAGAGCTTTTTCTTGTGCTTCAGTCATATCTGATGAAATTATGACAGTCAAAGTGTCATTCTGACCTAGAAAAGCGTATTTTAAATGAGCTGGCAACTCCTTCAATTCTAGAACAGGTGGTTGTTCTATTGAAGGTTTGGCTGACTGAGGTAAATTAGTAGGTAATTTTCAGTTCTATGGGTCCACGGTGGTTGTTTCGATTCTAATGTGGATTCCATGACTACCTCTAATTTATTACACTCTGTAGAATTCAATTTGGCTAATTCATTCTCAGCAAAGAATAACTCAGTAGTATCTTTGGTGTTGATTAACGAACTATGCTGCTGCGCAAGTTCGTCCACCATATCTACCAGATAACACTCTGAACCGATGGCAACAACATTTTAAGTATTAAACACATTCAATCTCAATTTCCGATTACCAAAGGCAATATCCACTGATCCTGTCCTACAATTAATTTGCGCATTAAGCATGGCTAAGAAAGGTCTGCCTAAGATAATAGCCAGTTGATTATCTCCTATTGAGCTTTCGGTGTCCAATACTAGGAAATCAATTGGATAGTAAAAGTCTTCAACTTTTACTATGACATCTGATAAAATACCTCTTGGGCACTTGGTTGACCGATCTGCCAGCTGGAAGATAATATCAGTTGTCTGTAACTGGCCTAGATCATGTTTGTCAAACAAGTTTCCAAGTAAAATATTAACACTAGCTCCAAGATCAAGCAGTGTCTTTTTAATCTGCACATTCCCAATTGTCATTGGAATCAATGGTGATCCAGGATCTTTCAGCTTAGGAGGTAGAGAACTAGAAACTACTGCACTTAACTGTTCAGTTAAATTGATCTGCTTAGGGAGCGAGACCTCATAATTTCTATTTTGTGTGCAGAGATCTTTTAAGAATTTGGCATAAGAGGGAACCTGTTGAATAGTCTTGATCAAAGGAATATTGATCTTAACTTGATTGAACAAGTCCACAGATCCTCCAGTTGTGGGCCTCTTTTGCCGTATGGGGAAGATTTTGGATTTTCTAAAGCAGCAGAATAAGGAGGAGGAACTGAAGTATCCTGACTCTTAACCGCCTCCCCAACTTTGGGAGTTGGGAAATCTGCTTTTATTGGTTCCTTAAAAGAAACCTTCTTGGGAATCTCCTTTTTTGGACCCTCTTTCTCCTCATACATGACTTTAGTGTCGGTATCTTCTTCTGCCTCTTGCTCTTTAGGCATCTCAATCTTATTATCTACCTCTTTACCACATCTCAGGGTGGTTATCTTAGATACTTCATTTACTTCGCTTACTTCATTTATCTCATGTTTCTTATCTTTATTATGATGAGCATGTGAAGGATTGGGAATAGTATTGCTAGGAAGCTTTCCCTCTTCACGTCTAGTAAGCGACTCAGCTATCTGACCCATCTGGCGACTCCACATCTCCATGGTCTTAGTACTAATAGCTGACTGTTGCTTCATAAATTCTGTGAATTCTGAGAATTGCGAAGAAGTCATATCTGTTTCCACTTGGAATTGTGGTTGATCACGTTGATTTGACTTATAATATCGCTCATACTTAGCTGCAGAAGTAGAACCACATTGATATTCTATTTTTGGTGGTTCATATCCAGGTTTTGATTGGTGATCGGTAGGCTGATCATTCTTCCATCGAAAGTTAGGATGGTTTCTCCACCCCATATTGTAAGTTTCCGAGAACGGATTATCCCTCTCCCTATGAGCTCTAAAATCGTAAACTTCATTAGCGAATTCCTCAATGGATTGCACTTAAGGACATGCTTCAGAATGATGCGATGGATCACCGCATGTGACACAGTTAATTGATGCATTAGGGTTTGAAAGACCCTTCATCAATTGATCCATAACTTGAAATCTTATGCTGTTTTCAGAACCAGCTTGAACCTTAAGACCTTCAGTGAGTTGACTAAGCAACTCCCAAGCCTCGTCGGTCTTCTTTCACTAAAAATGTGACTCCTGTGGCAGCAATAATCATATTACGACTCTCTTGACTCACACCATCAAAAAATGTTTTGATAAGCATCCATTTGGGTACTTCGTGGTGTGGACAAGCTCTCAATAATTAATTCATACGATCGAAAGCTTCGTAGAATTGGTCAACGGGCTTTTGTTTACATCCGGAAATTTTCTTTCTTTTCTTAGTCGTTTTACTAATGAGATAATATTCATTAAGGAATTCTCTCTTCATTTGATCCAATGTCGTAATGCTATTGGTTGGTAATGATACGAACCAATTTTTCGCTTTCTCCTTCAACGAGAAATGAAATAATCGAAGTTTTAAACCGTAGGTGGTTATACCTCGAACATGGTTAGCTTTACAAATAGCTGTGAACTCAGCTAGATGTTCGTAGGGTTCCTGACTTGGCATCCCTCGGAAGAATTTTAAATAATTGAGTACGAACTTCGGGTTCGTTCTCGTTTTCAGTATAACGAATCGGAGACGGGTCGGACACATCACCTGGGCGGTAATGTGACTCAACCGTGCGCCTCGCTTGCTCACCCATCCTAACAGCTATATGCTCGGGTTCTTCTTGATCACGATTTCGCGGTGAAATCGGAGGACTTTCTACAGTAGGGATTTCTAAATTGGGAATTTCTTCCTCTTGTGCGTTTGAATTCTCCGTGATTAATTGTTGTTTTTGAATCCTAACAGTCTTTCGGTTAAATTAAGCTACTTCTTCGATTTCGGGTTTGAATTGTAGCGGCAATCCTCTAGCCGATCGACGTGTGTGCATAAAATGTTAAAAACTTTTAGATTAAATTACCTAATTAAACTAATTATATTTTTGGTGGTAAAGTAGACTACAATTATCTTTTAGAATTTTTTTAATTTTTATTTGATTTTTAATAATAGGAAATTAATGACTAAAAATAACTGAAATAAGGTACTTAAACTTAAAACTTAAAATTAAGGCCAAAAACTAAATTCTAGCCCTAACTAACGTTACCACTCCCCGGCAACGGCGCTAAAATCTGACGGGCCATCGTTGTCACCCGCAAAAATAATCTTATGTCTACTATTTAGCTCAGAGAAGTAAGGGTCGAATCCGCAGGGAGTGCGTATATAATTAGGGTTAAGCGGCTAGCTTTGTGAGTTTTATTGAAAGTACTTTAAATTGTGAATCGACTGATTTGAATGATTTGTTTAGATTAACGACTTACAGCTACTTTGTGACTAAAATTAATGGCAAAATAACTAACGTAGTAAATTAACAATAAAGTGAAGGATAACCATTCACGGAATCACCATAGTATAAGTATTACCAACTCGAATTTCATGCAACAATCACATATACATAATTAATTGCGCCGTCAAATTACTCATACATATTCCAACCAATAACTCTCGGCATAGCGCATGCAATATTCATTACTTGTCTTAATCCATAAGCTAATGGACTCGACACAAATAATAATACCACTATGAACTATCTTGCTTTTACCAATCAAATAACCGAATGCTTATCATTTGAATACACACAGAATATTTCAATCAATACGAATACATCAAACATATAGAAATTCAAGTAAAGTAAACTTAGCCGTAAATCCTCCGCAAACGGCTAAAGTGATTAGCCGCTCATCGTATGCTCTTCAATGGTGCTGATCAGACACATCTTATGAGGTTGTGAATCACTGACTTCGTACTTGTACTCTGAATCCACTCCAGCAGGGCTTCGTCAATTCTTTTGACACGTTCGGGACCTCCTTAAATGGCTGCCATCGACCTCTATTTATAGAGGAGGCGGATTTAGGGATTCTGAGGCTGAAAACGCATTATTGCGCCGACCCAGCGCAGGCCAGGCGCAGGCTTGCGCCCCCCCTGCGCCTGGGGTACGACCAGGGGTACGCTGGGCTGCGCTGGAAGTGCTCTGGATCGCTCAATCTTTCTGTTTTGCAGCGCAGGGTGGCACACGCCTGCGCCCTCTTCGGCTCGGTTCGCGCTAAAATTTTTCGAGCTGCTTCCTTTTGACCTTTTGACTCTGAAACCTAAATTTGGAGTAATAATATGGAAATTACGAAGTACCGGTGCTTAAAATGAACATAAAATGACTCCGAAACACATAAAATTATAGCCTTATTAGTCAGCCCATGAGTTTGGATAGTATTTGGATCTATTTCTATGCTTATAAATAGTTAGCTTTTCTAGGTTTTATTGTAATCTTTCAGCTCATTGTGCACGTACGATTGAAGTGCAAATTAAGGTTTTCCTAATCCTTTGAATGTTCTTATTTTTCTTATTATTATCATTATATTGTTTTTCATGTTATTGATAATATTGTTGAATATATATTGAATCTTGATTGAATGCTTCAAATATGAGAATTACAATTGGTATCAGAGCGTCCAGGTTTGGTTTTGATTGATTTTTATAAGTAAATTTTCCTCATTGATTTATAATTGCGAAACCCACCGTCGAAACAAAAACAAAACAAAAACGAGGCTACTATTATTTAGTTTTGACACCTACGCATTACAATTTTTGCATTTAATCCTTGTTGGGTTTTTCTTTGAATGGGAAGGTTATTCGTGTTTGTATTCTGTGCAAACTATTGTTTCTAATTAGTTTGATTGTTATCCTCGTGATTTCATAAACAATCTGTTTTGAGAATTTCAGTCAATTAGCGAAGCAAATTGAAGGGGTTGTTGTTGGAATCTATTTGTACTTTTGGGATGGTTTGACTTATTTTTTATTTCGTTTTCTTTAAGTCGGCATCATCCAAATTCAATATCTCATAACATATGCCTTTTGTGAATTATTCAAAGTTTCACATTATGCATAATAATAACTTTCGGTGAAGTTGTTGAGAAATTAAGTATAAATTTTGTGGAAGCATTCAATAATTTTTGGTCAAAGCAATTAAAGCTCGTCAATATAATCTATCTATACTATTAAAAGAGTAACTATACTCATTTCTGGTGAAACCACGTGTCATCATCATGAATCGACACATGTCATTTATAGATTTTAAAATAAATAAAGAAATTTAAATCAAATCTATCCAAATCTAATATAATCTACTTTTAAATTCAAATCAAATCAAATCAAACAAAATCTAATACTCTACTAAATTATAAATTAAATTTTTTCAAATCTAATATTATCCACTTTTAAATTTAAATCAAATGAAATCAAACAAAATCTAATAATCTACTAACTTATTAATTATAAGATAATATAATAAAAATTAAAAAAAATATATAAGAAAATAATTACTCTTCATATATATATAGAAATATACAAAATTAATAGGTCATAACAAATAATAATATCATCTTATAAACTTTTGTTTAAAAAATAATATTCATATTTTTATCTTTTTATTTATTATATTTTATATATATTAAATATATTCGCGTAATACACGGGTAACAAAGTAGTTGAATTAATATTTGGCCACATGCATAATTAATAGTTGGGTTCCAAACAAAATGTGAGTTTTCCGTTCGAAGCACAAGACTTTCAACTTTGTTCAACTCTCGGTTACTATTGTTTGGTTAACTCTCGGATTTTATTGGCAACTTTCCGTTAATTTTTTTTGGGTTCGTTGAATTTGGGTAATTAAAATCAAATATTAATTCCAAACGGTTGGTTGTGAAAATTTGTTTGATACTATATTCATTCGGGTGAACATGATTATGTTTTTGAAACCAATTCGCAAAAGATTTAATCTAAATTTTGAATACACTTTGAATTCAATTTTTTTTATCCAATTTTATAATTGTTCTGGGTTAATCGAATTTAGAATTTAAAATCAAAGATAAATTCTAACGGTTGGTTGTGAAAATTCATTTGATACTATATTCTTTCAGATGAGCATCATTCAGTTTTTACAATCAATTAGTAATAAAGGTTATCTAGATTTTGAATTCAAAATTCAAATCTCGGATCCATTTAAAATAAAATAAAATAAAAATTCCGGGATAACTATAACTTGGTAATTAAAATCATAGATCGGTTCCTCACGATTGCTTGTAAAAATTCGTTTGATACTATATTACTTCGGGTGAATATCATTCTGTTTTTACAATTACTTCGTAAAAGAATTGATCCAGATTCAACATTTTCCCAGACATAGAAAATCTCAACTTGAGTTTTTCATTCAATTCGAAAGTCATAACTCTCGGATCATTCTGATTCGAAAGTTGCAACTTTTGGATCATTCTTTATTTTTTTTTTAAGTATTGAATCATGTAGCTCCCAAAAGGTTTCCCCACAGTATTGTTCTAAGCTGTAGAGGGGGGGGGGGGGTTGAATACAGCAAATTAAAACTCAACACTCTTTTCTCAGTGTTTGTGTATACTATTAACAAGTGTTAATTACAAACAAGCTTGACTGCGGAAACGTTCAAGGTGAGATGACAGATACAACAGATGTTCAACTAATCTAAGACACAATACAATGAATACACTCACTAAGATGAACTCACTGATTTTACAAGACACAGATGGACAACTTGAATAAGAACAGCTTAGACAAACGTTACTGTTTTATTCAAGCAGACATGCATGCATGAAATAACACACTTCAATGCACGATCTGATTTCTCACTCTTGGTTTATCTCACAATCCTTAGAAGCTTCCTTTTATACTCTCACTGAGAATCTCAGTGAAGCTTCTTCATAGGACGACGAGATAGTGAGATGTCTTTCCAAAAAGACAAAACAACTATTCTGCACATTCTGAAAAAGCAGACTTGTCTTCATGTGGCAGCATCTTTGTCTTTTCCTTTTTGTCTCTGTTGCATAAGCCTTTAACCAAAAGAGGAATGTCAACTTTGCATATTTCTTCTTTTGTAAGGGCCTTTTTGATATAAGAAATGGGCTGCCACCCATTTCAAACATCCTCTTTGTCTTCATGTAACAGAAGAGCGTAGGCAGCTTTGGCGGTTTCTGTTTTCCACATTGTCTTCGACTTGTAAACTGATCTTGTAGCCAAAAACAATACATGAGGACTTGGAAACATATTCCATGAAGTGTTTGCCTGTTCACAAAGAACAGAACACTTGCAATCTGTTCAAGCTGCTCAATAGAACAGAGCAGCGTAGAGAGTTTATGTCCAGCCTGTTCAGCAGACAGAACAGCTTTGACAATTTGTCTTTGTTGCTACGAATGCAATAGGGTAAACAGCTTTGACTCATATTGCAAATCACTTTTCAGGTTTCAATAAGGCATAAACAGGCATTAAATTATACCTTCAACTGCATCAAACAGGTTTGATTAAAAATCTCCCCCTAAGATGTAGAGCAGGTTTGACTAAGGCCTTTTTGTGCGTAACAATCACCCCCTATTTGCAATAATCAGTCTAAGCTGATTTTATAAATAATCACTATATATATTTTTACATTACATTTGGCTAAAATGAAATTACAACATCAAAGTAAAGTAAAAGATCAGTTTATATATATACTAATTTTGATTACAAAAACAACACATGTCTTTACAAGAGTACAACTGATGTACTAATGCATATTACAACTGATGTAAAATAAAAGTTACAACTAATGTAACAAAGTACAACAAATGTACACAAAAATTCAACAAGTTGGACTGTTGATGATGGGAGCAAGTAATGGTAAGCCTGTCCAGCTAATGAACATCTTCCATTCTTCATCTACTCAGATAGTAGATGGACTTTAAGACAGTGGTGGCACTCCTTCTTCAAACATTTCTTCAAGCTGTTCCCTGGTTTCATCCAATTCCTCTATTTCAACTCTGAGGAACATGAAACTGGGATGTTGAAGCTCCACTCTTTCATAAAAGCCTCTGAGCCGATCCCAGATGGCTGCTCTCCACTTTATGTATTGCCTGAAGGAGTTTGCAAGTCTGAATGCGACAAGCTGTTTGAGAGCAACCTTGTGCAGGTCTCATGCTCTTTGGAAGCACTTCTTCTTCGTAAAGGGATCTACAAAAAACCCCCAGCTCAGGTTCTTCAATCAGCTTGCCTTCCTCAAATTTCACTCCTTTAGGCAGGCTGTGGTCTACTCCTTTGATTTCTACTGCAACATCACCTTGTTCAATCATGATCAGGAGTTCCTCCAGCTCTGTATCATTTCTGTTCCTCTTGGCCTTTATTTTGGGGGTAGCCACTGAGATACCATTACTCTGTTCTTCTGAGATCAGACCAAGATCTCTCACTCTTTCCATCAACTTTTTGACGTATGCCCTGATAGTCTTAGCTGTTTCAGACTTAGACTGGCTCAGGGCAACTGCCAACTCCACCCATTCTCTGTATCCCATTTGAGCAACGTCAGTGTAATCATATGCTTCTAGTTCTGGGCTTGTAGCACCCATTTTGGTTATCTGTAGCTTCCACTGTTTGCCTTTTCTTGAGATGGGAACAACTTTCACAATTGATTTCTTGGCAAGTCTTCTGTCAGCAACATCAAAGAACTTTTTCCTTGCCAAGTTGTTAAAGTGAATCTGGGCTCTTGCAGAGGATGCTTGCTTGGACTTGGTCACAGAGACCTGAGCACCCTGTTCCTTATCACCTTTTTTTTTCAACCGCTGACTCCTTAGCAGCTTCTAGCAATTTTCTTTGCAATCCAATGAAGGCATTTTAATTTTGCTTGCCTCTTTGAATGCAAAGGATCTGGCAGCTTTGACCGAGGCTTCTTCCTTTCTTAGTCTTGCAAAGGCTTGGAGCTGTTCATCTCTGTATTCATAGTATTTCTCCATAGGAAGACCCATTTCCTTAGCCCTTGCCTTGTCAAACTTTAGCTGCGCTGCTCTTTGGTGGTCAGGGTCTACAACTGCTTTTTTCTTTCCTTTGGCTGTTATAGTTTGAACAGCTTCAGGAACCTCTTCCTCTTCTTCTTCTTCTTCTTGCAGAACCAGATACCTCCTTCTACTTGGCCTGTCCCCAGGAATGGATTCCTCCCCCTTAGTTTGTGCAGGGTTTGGAGATCCAGCCTGAGTAGGCTGAGCAGCTTCATTGTGATGGGAGACATCTTCAGTTGGACCTGTTTGTAATGCACCTGCTGCTTGACCAACAGATGCTGATTTCTCCTTAGAACGAGAAGAGGTTTTCTCCCCTTAGCTGCTTCATCAGGAGAAGGGATAGAAGATGGTGGTCTTTCAGATGCTGCTTGTGTTGCACCACCTTTAGCAAAGCCAGGGATGGTTCCCTCAACAGCACCTTGGTTTAGAGGTGCCTCATCATGGGAAGATGGGATGTGCTTTTCGACATCAGCAGTGGTGAAACCTGCTGATGGAATTTGCATTTGAGGTGCAGCTTCACCAGAGGGATAGTGTGTTCCCTGTGGTTCATCAGCTTGGGAGGTTGGTCCTTCAGCAGCTGTTGGGTGTACAACAACCGTATCATGAGCAGCAGAAGTTGGAGGCTGATCTACTGGATGGTCTAGTCCAGCAGGTTTGGCACCTCGTGCAGAGTCAGGTTGTGTAGGAGAAGTATGGAGTGGAGACTGTGTGAACTCAGTGTGGAGTGGAGTGAACTCCTGTCTTTTAATATTCTCAGCCTGTTGGGAGGCTAGAATAGTTGATGTGGTAGTCTCCATATGTACAACTGGCTCCTGTTGGGAGGAACCAGAGGGCCTAGGCTGACTCAGGGTAGACTCTTGTTGTAGTGAATCCTGCTCCAAGTGTGCTGAACCTTCTCCCAAAATAGGAGAAGCAGCAGGGTTTGCTTCTTGGTCAACTGACTCCTGTTGAGAGGGGTCAGAGGGGCTAGTTTGGTCTGTTGGTTTCTTTTTGGCTAAGGATTTGCGTCTGTTGTAGGATTTGAGGGATGAGGTGGATGATTGATGTTGTGGAGAGGTGATGAGGGGTTCTGTTTGGACTGGTGGTAAGACTGGGTCAGAAACAGGTGGGATAGCCTGTTCCATGGTCTCAGGTGCCACAAAGGCTTCAGGTTCAACATATGAACCAGGGTGAGAAGCCTGCTCCCCCTCCGCCACAGAGGCTGATGGGGCAGACTTAGACTTAGCTGTTTTTCCCTTCTTGCGGATAGGCTCAGCTTGAGTCGATTCCAGGACCATTTTAACAACTTTGGGTCTGGATTTGGATTTTCCTCGGGGAGCAGTCACTGGATCTAACCTCACAGTAGAGGGTCCTTCCACCATACCAAGCAACCTCCTCATTGGTGTAGATAGAGGAGGCTCATTTGGGAGTATAGAGGTGTAGAAAACTCTGATCCCCAATCACTGGGAAAGCAACAATATGTAACATAGGCTGAGAGTTATAAAAATGCTCACCACAGACATGCTTGAAAATGAGGCTCAGTAAACATGGATATCGAACATCAGCTGGACGTGTTTCCTGCTGCACCAAGTTCCTCAAATTCATGAAAATCCGCCAAGCCATGTTCATAGTAGTCGCATCTACGAGCTGTAAGACTATTGGGATCTCATCAAGGCTAAGCTGGTCAAAAGAACCAACTTTGCTGCTGAAGCACATCACCACAGAGGCAAATAAGAAGCTGTGAGTAGGTGATAGATGCTTCCTAAACAGGGTGGCTCCAATCTTGGGCTCTGGTACACCACAAAAACGTAGCAGATTTCCCATCTGATCATTTTCAGGTTGTGGCTGATCATAAGTTTCAGCCACAGGGAGATGAAGAACTTCACTGATAAGACTAGTAGTGATCTCAACGGTCTGAGTCCCATTGAGAATAGTTCACCTTATAATTTTGGTTGCTGGGTCGTAGGCACAGGTGTACCAAAACTCATATACCATCTCCTGGTACAGGACACCAGGAGTGGCAGTCATGGCGTAATGCAGAGGGTGAACCTTTAGAAACTCCACCATATTCTCATAACCTTTCCCCACATAGTTTTTGGGAATGGTTAGGTTTGCTATGTAGTTTGTGGGTTTCAGTGTTAGCATTGTGGTAACAGAAGGATGTTTCTGAACGTCCTAACCAACAAATTCCGGGAGCAAAGGGTTGTTTTGGTGAGCCATGGTGAGAATAGTGAGGATATGAGCACAGGACACTTAGTCGATTTTAGGGTTCTTTGGAAGTTATGGTAGCAGTATGGAAGACGAAGATGAAACAGTAGAGGGGTATTTATAGTATTTGAATGTGAGTGGGTATGAGAGAGAAAGGTTTGGGCGGTTGATTTGAAATGTTCTTTAACAGAAAACGGATTGGTTGTCCATGTCAGAACAGTTGTCAGACCACTTGAGCCCTTTTTCGTCACTAATACACGTTAACACACATTATCCACAGTAATTAAGTTAAATAAATACAAAAATTAAGTAACTTAATTGTGAAGAAAGGTAATTAAAACTGATGGTCTAAGCTGTTGGTCAAACCTGTGATGAGTAGGGTCATCACAAGCTGTTCATTCTTCAAGCTGTTCATTCAACCCGTGCAGCTATGCAAGAACTGGTTGTGTTCAATAGCTGACCAGGTTACAAGACAATGTCTTGTATGACAGATTGAGAGAGTGAGCATGTCGGAGGTTTGATCAACAGACCAGGTTTGAGGTGAAAACTGATATTGTCAAACCTGTTATACGCTCAAGCTGTTCCAGTTTTCAGAAACTGGCTAAATGTAGAACATGCATAGCCTGTTCTTCCTAAGCTGTTTTGAGAAACTTGAGCAGCGTGAGACATATAATAACTTAGAACATTTAGGACACCTAGTCACTTTTATTTAACATGCCCAGCTTGCTTACAAGATAATTAAACCTGTTTTCATCAAGAGGCTTGGTGAAAATGTCTGCAAGCTGTTTATCTGTGGAAATAAAACTTACCTCCACATTACCTTTCTGGATGTGATCCCTGATGAACTGATGTCTGACTTATATATGCTTTGTTCTGGAATGAAATACTGGATTGTTGGAGATGGCTATAGCACTTGTATTATCACACAGAATAGGAGTCTTCCTATATACAAGTCCATAGTCTTCAAGCTGATGCTGCATCCACAGATTCTGTCCACAACAACAGTAGAAGTAGAAACTGAGTTCTGCTTCTTGCTACACCAACTTATAAACTTACCACCAAGGAGTTGACATCCACTTGTTGTGCTTTTTCTGTCTAGCCTGAAGCTTGCAAAATCAGAATCTGAATATCCTATTAGCTCAAGACTTGAGTCTTTGGGATACCAAAGACCCAAACCTAGTGTACCCTTAAGGTATCTTAAGATTCTTTTGACAGCAGCTAGATTTGATTCATTAGGATAAGCTTGAAACCTAGCACATAAACAAGTAGTTAACATAATATCTGGTCTACTAGCAGTTAAATATAGCAACCTCCCAATCATGCCTCTGTAAGCTGTTACTGAAACAGCTTTGCCACTGGCATCTGCATCCAACTTTACATTGGTTGCCATTGGGGTTTTGATAGGAGAACTTTGTTCAAATTTAAACTTTTTCAAAAGATCTAAAGTATATTTTCTTTGATTTATGAAAATTCCATTAGAGGTTTGTTTCACCTGTAATCCTAAAAAGAAAGCAAGTTCTCCCATCATACTCATTTCATATTTAGATTTCGTGAGTATTGAAAAATTATTGCATAACTGCTCATTAGTAGAACCAAATATTATGTCATCCACATAAATTTGAACAAGCATAATATCAGACTTCACATTCTTTATGAATAGTGTGGTATCGACTTTACCTCTAGAATAACCATTGCTCATAAGAAAATCAGTTAGAGTATCATACCAGGCTCTAGGGGCTTGTTTTAGACTATAGAGGGCTTTGTCCAACTTATAAAAAAAACCTGGATGATGTTCATTTTCAAAACCTGGTGGCTGCTTGACATAGACTTCTTTTTGCAGCTTGCCATTAAAAAATGCACTCTTCACATCCATTTGAAATACCTTCATGCTCTTATGAGCAGCGTAGGCTAGAATTAAACGAATTGCCTCTAACCTGGCTACAGGAGCAAATGTTTCATCATAGTCAATGCCTTCTTCCTGTCTGTAGCCTTGAGGAACTAGTCTTGCCTTATTTCTAATGACATGACCTTGCTCATCCATCTTGTTCCTGAAAACCCATTTGGTGCCAATTATTGTTTTTCCTTTAGGAGCAGGGACCAGCTTCCATACTTTTCTATCTCTTAAACTGATTGAGCTTTTCTTACATGGCAGTGATCCAATTGGCATCTTTAAGTGCTTCATCCACTTTCTTAGGCTCCATCAGGGACACAAAGCTAGAAAACATACAAAAGTTTCCTAAGCTATCCCATCTTGTTTGCACCCCTTTGTTGATGTCAACTATTATTCGATCATTTGGGTGACACCTGATCCACTTAGGATCTTGCCTCAATGAAGATTCTCCTGAGTTATTTGCATCTTCAACAAGTCTTGTTGAGCAGCTCTCAAGATTTTCAGACTCACTTACATCTTGAGTATGTTCAGTTGTTGAGCATGACTCTGCAGTGTTGAACATATCAGCAGAGGATCTTGGAAAATCAGCATTGATTGGTTCAGGACATGATGTAGTAATTATGTCAGTACACTTATTCACACAGGGTGTATCAACATAGTCATCATCATGCCCATCATGACTAGTAGGTTCCACTCTATATGTAGTGGAAGCTTTTGAGTCCTTTTCTTCATGAATGGAATGCATAAGATCATCAAAGTTGAACTCTCCTGAAACTGATTCAGGAACAGCTTTGGTAGAAGCACTCCTAGAGTCTTCAAAGGTGACATTGAAAGATTCATCTATCACCCTTCTTTTGTTGTTGTATACTCTGTAGGCTTTGGAGATAGCAGAATAACCAACAAACACACCTTCATCAGATTTCGGTTCAAATTTTGACAGTTGGTCCCTCTAATTCAGAATGAAGTAGGGACATCCAAACACATGGAAATAGCTAATGTTTGGCCTTCTACCTTTGATTAACTCATAGGGAGTCTTGTTGAACCTTTTAACCACCAAGGATCTATTTTGGATGAAGCAGGAAGTGTTGACAGCTTCAGCCCAGAATGATGAAGGTAACCCTGATGCACACAACATGGTTCTAGCAGCTTCAATGAGAGTTCTGTTTCTCCTTTCAGCAACTCCATTTTGTTGAGGATTTCTTACTGCTGAAAAGTTCTGTGAGATCCCTCTTTCTTCACAGAAGTCCTCAAGAGTACTGTTTCTGAATTCAGTACCATGATCACTTCTAATCTGCTTTACTTGAGCAGAGTTTAGCATTTCCATCTTTTTGATAAATCCAATGATTTCTCTAGCAGCCTCTCCTTTGCTCTTCAGAAAGATCACCCATGTAAACCTGGAGAACTCATCAACCATTACTAGAGTGTATCTTCTTCCTCCTAGACTTGGGACACTGACTGGTTCAAACAAGTCCATGTGGATTAAGAAGAGAGGAGTATCTATAGAGACATTGTGCTTAGATTTAAAAGATGTTTTTCTTTGCTTGCCTTTCTCACAACCTGTGCAGAGTTTATCCTTAACAAAGGTTATAGAAGGCAAACCTAACTCTTTCTTACAAAGTTTGTTGATATTCTTGAAGTTCAGGTGTGAAAGCCTTTTTTGCCATAACCAGTTCAAGTCTGCATTGCTTCTTGAGATAAAGTAGGTTTCAGTTGTGGGATCAGCAGATTTCATGTCCACAACATATACACCTTTCTTCCGTTGTGCACAAAGCACAAGTTTGCCTTGGGGATCCAATATGTAACCTAGGTGCTCATCAAAGTTAACCTTGTAGCCAGCATCACACAGTTGACTTATGTTTACAAGATTATGTTTTAGCCCAGACACATAGGCTACCCTTTTGAATACAGTAGCACCAGCCTGAAATGTTCCATACCCTTCTGTGGATCCCTGTACATTGTCACCAAATGTGACTTTTGGCCCTTTTTCAGGCCTGAGATCACTCAGCAGGTCCTTACAACCTGTCATATGTCTTGAGCAGCCACTGTCCAAGTACCAAAGCTGGGATGGTTGTTTTTCTTGCAGAGTGTCATGGGAAAATATTAGTTATTTTTAGGGGAACTCATCATAGGGATGAGTTCTCCTACTTCATTAATATTTGTCGATGGACCAGTGATATCCACACTAATATTCCCTATTTGGATTGTATCAGCTTGGATACTATCCTCATTGACTATGTTACTTCCAACACTGCTTGTTTTTGCAATGATGGAACTAGCAAAGTCAACAGGGTTCATGTCCTCAGTTTCAGGACAGTCTTTGGCCATATGTGTCTTCTTTCCACACTTATAGCATTTTCTCTTTTTAGCCTTTTCGGAAGAAGAACTTCCAGAAACATATTCTGAATTATTTTTGTTGATCCTGTCAGCAGGTTTAGCAAACTTATTACTATTTTTAGAGGAATCAACAGTTTGGGTGGAAGGTACAATGGCAACAGCTTTGTCTGTATCTTCTTTCCTCTTTTTGGGAGGATAGATATCAAATACAGGAAGTTTGATTGGCCTTTGACCTTCCACATGTTTGGGAAACTTATTCTCAAATTTCTCAGGTTGAGCAATAGCTTTGCCTTTGCCCTTACTGAGATGTGATTGATGTTGCCTATCAACATGATCACTGCTTTTGGTTTTGAAAGACTTATCTTCATTCATAACCAATTTTCCACTATGATTTAAAAACTTATTTGAAACCATAGCAGATTTACTTTCAACATGAGACTTACCCTTGTTGAAAGCAGACTGCTTACCTTTTGAAAACCTTTTCTCAAAATGGTCAGCATCAAAAGGATTGACAGGTCTCTTACCATCAACTTTAGACCCAGAGCCTGTTGTGTTAACAGGTTTAGAGTCCACAGCTGCAACTTGAGCTTGTTTTCCTTTCTTTTGCTTGTGTGAACCAGCAGAGCACTTAGCAGGCTGATTTGATGAAGAACACATTCCATCATCAGCTTTCGGAGCTTTTTGACACAAGCTATCAGTATTTTGAAGTCTGACAAACCTATTTGTTGAGACTAGCTTACCATTTACTTTTTGGATGAAAGTGCTGGGAAGCTCACCAAGAGTGGATAAGTCATTTTTCAGATTATTTATCTCAACAATAGAAGCTGCTTTGTCATGATCCCCTCCAAAATAGGCTTGGATTTGTGCAGCGATCTGTTGACTGGTGCAATGGCTGACTTTTTGTGTAGATTGGCACAAAGAGTCAACAATCTTTTGAAGCTTTGCATGTTTTATGTCTGTTTCTCTATTTTCTTCTAATAAAATGGAATTGATGTGTTTTAATTCATCAATTTCAGTTTCCAACTTATGGAAACTGTCCAGTTTACTAGTTTTTATGTCAAGATCAGTTTTAAGCTTAGAGATTTCAGACAGTAAAACATTGTGCTTCTCAACAGTAGCTTTTAAATCAACAAGCATATATTCAAACATTTTTACTTTTTCATCAGAACTGTAAGCCATAAAATTTTGTACATTGTACATCATTGTGGCATTCCAGTTCTCTAAGCTGCTGAAGGCTTCAGCTTCAGCCAGGTCTTGTTTGAAGTTGCTAGTTGATGGGAAATCAGTGTTGGCCATCAAACAGTTGTTATCTTCTTCATCTGAGGATGAGTCAGATTCCTCCCAATCACATGTCTCAACCATGAGTCCCTTTTGCTTGTTGGAAGCCACTGAGTTTTCCAAGTTTTTCAGCTTAGCCATGGCCATAAGGTACTTAACCCTGTAGCCATCGTCCCTGTTTGTCTTGAATGGTTTGGATGATTGACCAACAGCTTTAGACATACAGTCAGCAGCTATGTGACCAGTCTTGCCACATTTAAAGCACTCAGCCTTAGTTTTATCAAATGCCTTCTTTTTTATGGCATTTGAGTTCCTCTGCAGCATTCTTCCACCAAACCTCTTCTTGTTGAACTTCTTGACAAGCATTGCAATCATTTGCTCATCATCTAGTTCAACAAGATCTTCACAGTCTTCCTCTTCAGACATCTCTTCCCTTTCATCATCAGCCTGTTGATCAGGTTGTGTGAACACATCACATACCTGACCAACATGTTGTCTCACGCTGGCCACTAAGGCAGCACCTCTCTTAGACATTTCCAAGGCATTTCTTTTTTGTTGCCTTGACTGCTCATCATTTAGTAAGGATCCATACAGATTTACAAGATCCATACATCTGATGGTGCCTGAATTTCTTAAAATAGTAGAAAAATATTTCCATTCTTCAGGCAGGATGTCCAAGAACTTGTTCACCAGAGTCAAGCTGTCCTTTGTGATCCCAACAGCTTTGATATCATTGATAAGACCTGTGAACCTGGTATAGGTTTCTGTGACAGACTCCTTTGGTTTTGCAAAGAAGAGTTCGTACTGTCTAACAAAGTTGTTAATCCTGTTATCCAGTGTGATAGTGGAACCATCATAGACGGTACACAAAGTATCCCATATTTGCTTTGCATTTTTCATTTTCTCAACCTGTTTGAACACATCATCAGGAAAAGAAAAGACTAGGTTATTCATGGCTTTTGCATCATGAGCAACCAGCCTTTTGTCTTCATCAGACCATAGAGCTTTGGCCTTCTCAAAGGTTCTAATCTCAGGGGCAGCTCCTTCAACAGCAGGAGTGATGGTAGTAACAGAAGTTTGCACATAGAGACCTTCCATTACTATCTCTAGGAGTGTACATCCAGATTCTCCAAGTAGAGCATCATTCTGCACTTCCAACTAGGGGTGTGCAAAATAACCGAACCCCGAATAACCCACCCGAACCGAACCTTATTCAGGTTAAATGGGTTGGGTTATTCGGTTTTCGGGTTTGTTAATCGGGTTAAATGGTAACCGAATAAGGTTTTCGGTTCGGGTATCAGGTGGGAAGCAAAAAATTCAGGTTACCCAAATCACCCGAATAACCCATATATCAATAATTAAAAAATTAATAATAATAATATGGGAATATTGTACAAAAAACCAACGCACTTTTGATATTTTTCGATTAAGTCCCTGTATCAAAAACGTTTCCCTAAAAGTCCTTCAACTTGAAACTTTTTACGAATTGTGTTCTTTTATGAGATTTTTCAAATGTTTTTTCATAAAATTTTCTTAAGTTAAATGACTTTTATGAAAACATTTTATGTGCAGTGATTTTTACGAAAACGTTTTTAAGTTGAGAGACTTTTATGGAAACGTTTTTGGTGCAATGAATTATTCAAAAAATACTAAAAGTACATTGGTTTTTAACATGATTTTCCCTAATTATATATCATCCCATCTTGGCATCTTGCGTCTACTTTAGTAAAGATTTATGTTTTTATTTTTTACAAACCAAAAACACGTCTCTTTTCGACTCTTCCACGGTTCCCCATATATGGATTATAAATATTTAAATACTTAATGTTAATATTTTTAACCCGCTTAACCCGTTTTACCCATTTTACCCAACCCATTTAACTCATTTAAACCATTTTATAGAGGATTCTATTTTTATACTAAAACCGATTAACCCATTTAACCCAAACCGAATAACCCGATACCCATTTAACCCAAAACCAATTAACCCAATCTCTTATTTGGATCGGGTTTGGGTAGTTAACATATACCCTCATACCCAAAGAACCCGAACCGAAGAACCCGAAACCTGTTTAAGTCGCCCGAATAACACCCCTACTTCCAACCAGAGAAGTTTTGATGATTGAATTTGGGGGGTTTGGCCATTGTCATAGTAAGAGAAGGAACTGGCAGCACTGTTGTCCATGGGAAAATAGGGAGAATGAGAGATCTAGAGTTAACACACACTCTATCTGCTCTGATACCAGTTGTAGGTCCCAAAAGGTTTCCCTAGAGTATTGTTCTAAGCTGTAGAGGGGGGGTGAATACAGAAAATTAAAACTCAACACTCTTTTCTCAATTTTTGTGTATACTATTAACAAGTGTTAGTTACAAACAAGCTTGACTGCGGAAAGGTTCAAGCTGAGACGACATATACAACAGATGTTCAACTAATCTAAGACACACTCAGACTAGATACAATGAATACACTCACTTAGATGAACTCACTGATTTTACAAGACACAGATGGACAGCTTGAATAAGAACAACTTAGACACACGTTACGGTTTTATTCAAGCAGACTTGCATGCATGGAATAACACACTTCAATGCACGATCTGATTTCTCACTCTTGGTTTATCTCACAATCCTTAGAAGCTTCCTTTTATAATCTCACTGAGAATCTCTGTGAAGCTTCTTCATTGGACGATGAGATAGTGGGATGTCTTTCCAAAAAGATAAAACAACTTTTCTGCACATTCTGAAAAAGCAGACTTGTCTTCATGTGGCAGAATCTTTGTCTTTTCCTTTTTGTCTCTGTTGCATAAGCCTTTAACCAAAAGAGGAATGTAAACATTGCATCTTTCTTCTTTTGTAAGGGCCTTTTTGATAAAAGAAATGGTCTGTCACCCATTTCAAATATCCTCTTTGTCTTCATGTAACAGAATAGCATAGGCAGCTTTGGTAGTTTCTGTTTTCCACTTTGTCTTCGACTTGTAAACTGATCTGGTAGCCAAAAACAATACATGAGGACTTGGAAACATATTCCATGAAGTGTTTGGCTTGTTCACAAAAAACTAAACACTTACAATCAGTCCAAGCTGCTCAATAGAACAGATCAGCGTAGACAGTTTATGTCCAGCCTGTTCAGCAGACAGAACAGCTTGGACAATCGGCCTTTGTTGCAAGGAATGCAACAGGGTAAACAACTTTGACTCATATTGCAAATCACTTTTCAGGTTCCAATAAGGCATAAACTGACCTTAAGTTATACCTTCAAGTGCATCAAACAGGTTTGATTAAAAATCTCCCCCTAAGATGTAGAGCAGGTTTGACTGAGGCCTTTTTGTGCCTAACAAATCAGTTCAAGTCAATCACTAATCTGTAGATCCATTTAAGCAAGCATATCAATATGTTTGGACAGAATGAGAAGATTTCAAACAAGACTCACTCCGCAACCGACACTAAGGTAAGTCTTCTTCCTAAAGAAGTTTTAGCAGAACTAGATATGTTAAGAAAAGAAGCTAAGAAGTTAGATGTCTTTAAGACTACTATTCGGGATGCTCCAAATGTAAACTCTGATTTGAAAACAAACATTTTAGTGTTACAAGAAGAAGTGTCTAAGACTAATAATGAGAAAAAGGATTTGTCTGCCAAAATGTCTCAGCTATAATACGATCATCAAGTGCTTAGGTCTGATAAATCTGATAGTGACTACAAATATGAGTATGTCCTGGCTGAGAGAATGAAACTAAGAGAAAAACTCAAAGAAATGGAAGAAAAGTTTTACAAACGTGGCCAAACTGATCAAACAATAAATATGTATAAACCTAGAGAGTTGAAGTCTAAAGATGGTTTAGGATTTACCGGTCCAAGAGTCATGGAAGAAATGGTCAACAAACAACATAGTCCTTTATATGTAGGATTTACAAGTCCTAGAGTCATGCAAGAATTGGTCAACAAACAACATAGTCCTTTATATGATTATGAGACTCTGGGTTATGCCTAAGAAAAATCTTTTAGAGAAGATGAGTTTGTTGAACCAAAAAAGATTACACCTGATCCAACCTTGCCAAAACCTTGTGAATATGTATCATATTCTGTTCTAGAACAACAGGCTTCTGATCTAGAATAGATATTGGAAACCACATCACGACATTTTGAGCAAGAAAGGATAGATTTTACAGAGAAAATATCAAATCTAGAAGCCGAAATTGCTCGACTCAATTATTCTCTAGCTGATACTTCTTTGCATAATGATAAATTCCATGCCTTTGAGTTAACCTTAAAAGAAACCAAACAGTTGTTTGATTGATAAGACTGTATTATTGCGTATTTTCAGTAGTTTTAAAGGCTCATTTATGCATGTTCACTTAGTAACTGTAGTACTTTTACATCATATTTGAGTTTCAGGGTTCAGAAGTCATTTTAAAGCTCCACGAGAAATTCAGCGTGAACCGAGCAAGTCGGGGAGTAGGGCTACGCCCACCCTACGCCCCAAAATAATAAATTTCAAGTTCAAAATCAGTACTAGCATAGGCTGGCCGTACCCCGGGCTCCGGAGGGAGGGGTGCAGGGCTACGCCTCTGCGAAGCAAAAACCCTGCAGATGTGTTTTTACGTTCAAAACCCTAAAAATCTTGTCCTCTATAATTAGAGATCATTTGCTATCATTTTTTGAAGGTCTCGAAAGTGTTAAAAAGAGTGGCGAAGCCCTGACGGAGTGGATTCACAATACAAGTATGAAGACGGTGGTTCGCAAGCTTACAACCATGTCTCCAATCAACACTATTGAGGAGCATACGATGAGCGGCTAAACATCATAGCCGTTTACGGAGGATCTACCACTAAGTTTTGCTTTCTTGAATTTTAATTATGTTTTGATGTATTTCGTATTGATTGAATATTGTGTGTAATACAAATGATAAGCATTTGGTTATTATTATGATTATATGTTTTGATTGGTAAAAGCAAGATAGTTCATGGTGGTGTTATTATTTGTGCCGAGTCCAGTAGATTAGGGATTAAGACAAGCAATGAACGTTGCATGCGCTATGCCGAGATTTATTGATTACAATATCTATGATTAAATTAACCACACAATTAATTATGTCTATGTGATTGTTGCACAAAATTCAAGTGGGTAATAACTTATGCCGTAGTGATTCCATAAATGGTATCCTCAATTTGCTTGTTAATTTAATTCGTTAGTTGTCTGCCGTTAATTGTAGTCATAATTTAGTCGTAAGTCATTAATCAAAACAAATTATCCAATTCACTCGATTCACAATTTAAGTGCTTTCAGTAAACTCACAAAACTAGCCGATTAACCCTAATTACATACGCACTCCCTGTGGATACGACCCTTACTTCTCTGAGCTAAATAGTTAAACTTGAGGGTTATTTCTGCGGGTCACAACGACGGCCCTCAGATTTTGGCGATGTTGTCGAGGAGTGGTAAAGTTAGTTAGGGTTAGAAGTTAGTTTTTTGGCCTTAGTTTTAAGTTTTAAGTTTAAGTACTTTATTTTCGGTTATTTTTAGTCTTTAATTTCCTATTATTAAAATCACGTAAAAAATTAAAAATTCAAAAGTGTAATTGTAGTCCTCTACTTACCATCAAAAATATAATTAGTTAATTAGGTAATTTACTTTAAAGTTTTTAATAATGTATGCTCACACGTCGATCGGCTAAAGGATTGCCGCTACGATTCGAACCTGAAATCGAAAAAGTAGCTAAATCTAACCGAAAGACTGTCAGGTTACAAAAACAACAAGAATTAATTACGGAGAATTGAAACGAACAAGAGGAAGAAATTTCCACTTTAGAAATTCTTAATTTAGAAGGTCCTCCTATTTCTCCACGAAATTGTGAACAAGAAGAATTTGATTGTATAGCCGCTAGGATGGGTGAACAAATGAGACGTACGATTTAGTCACGTTATCGCCCTGGTGATGTGCCTAATCACTCACCTCTTCGATATCCAGAAAATGAGAACGAACCCGAAGTTCGTCCTCAATTATTTCAAATTCTTCCTATCTTCCGAGGGATGCCTAGTGAGAAACCCTATGAACATCTAGCTGAGTTTACAGTTATTTGTAAAGCAAATCACGTTCGAGGTATAACCACCGATAGTTTAAAACTTCTATTTTTCCCTTTCTATTTAAAAGAAAAAGCCAAAAATTGGTTTGTATCACTACCCACCAATAGCATCACAACTTGGATCAAATGAAGCATCAATTTCTCGTTGAGTATTACCCCATAAGTAAAACCACTGAGAAACAAAAAAGAGATCACCGGGTTTAAACAAAAACCTGGTGAGCAATTTTACAAGGCATTTGATCAGATGAATAAATTGCTAAGAGCTTGTCCACTCCATGAAGTTCCAAAATGGATGCTTGTCAAAACTTTCTTTAATGGTGTGAGTCAAGAAAGCCGGAACATGATCACCGCCGCTACTGGTGGCACATTCTTAGCTAAAGAAGATGTTGAGGCTTGGGAATTAGTGAATCAACTCAGTAAAGGTCTCAAAGTTCAAGTCGGTTCTGAAAATAACATCGGAGTTCAGGTGATGGGTGTAGACAATGCCTGGAAACTTGAAGTAAAAAGTGAAATCTCAGAACTCGGAAAGAAGATAGATCAACTGATAAAGAGTTTTAGCCAAAACCTCATTGTATCAGTTAATTGCGTAATATGTGGGGATCCATCTCATCATTCTGAAGCATGTCATCAAGTGCAACCCACTAAAGAATATGCTAACAAAGTATATGGTTTCAGAGCGCATCGAGAGAGGGATAGCCCATTTTCGGAAACCAATAATCCGGGATGGAGAAATCGTCCTAATTTTCAATGGAAAAATGATCAACCTACCGATCATAAGTTTAAACCAATGTATGAACCACCACGACGAAGAGAATATCAACATGGTTAGAATTATGCTGCTAAGGATGAGCAATATTACAATCCGAACCAACGTGATCAACCTCACTTTCACATGGAGACGAATAGGAATTCTTCACAATTTTTTGAGTTCACGGAATTCATGAAGCAACAATCGGCTTTTAACGAGATGATGAGTCGCCAAATGGGTCAAATAACCGAATCGCTCACAAGACTAGAGGAGGGGAAGCTTCCGAGTAACACTGTTCCTAACCCTTTGCACACACATGGAAAAGAGAAGAAGCATGAAGTTAATGAAGTATCCAAGGTGACCACCCTGAGAAGTGGTAGAAAGGTGGAAAATATGATCGAGATGTCAAAAGAACAAGAGGTAGAAGAAGATACCGACACTGAGGTCGTGTATGAAGAGATATAGGATCCTAAAAAGCAGGAAGGTTCTAAGAAGGTTAATTTCAAGGAGCCAATCAATTCAGATTTCCCAACTCCCAAAGTTGGGGAGGTGGTTAAGGATCAGGACACCACAGCTCCTCCTCCGTACCCTGCTGCTCTAGAAAATCAAAAATTTTCTCCATATGGCAAGAGAGGTCCACAACCCGAGGATTTATGGGACTTATTCAATCAAGTCAGGATCAATATCCCATTGGTCAAAGCTATTCAACAAATACCCTCTTATGCCAAATTTCTAAAAGATCTCTGCACGCAGAAAAGAAAGTTTAAGGTCTCGCTTCCCAAGCAGATCAATTTAACAGAGCAAGTGAGTGTAGTGATCTCTAATTCCTTGCCACCAAAGCTGAAAGGTCCTGGATCACCCTTAATTCCAGTGAGAATTGACAACGTGCAAATCAAAAAGGCATTAATCGACCTTGGAGCTAGTGCAAACATTTTACCTGAGAATTTGTTTGACAAACATGATCTGGGCCAGTTACAAACCACGGACATTATTATACAACTGGCAGATCAGTCAACGAAATATCCAAGGGTATCTCATCGGATGTTATAGTAAAAGTAGAAGATTTTTACTATCCGGTTGACTTTTTAGTTTTAGATACTGAGAGTTCCTTTGGAGAAAATCAGCCAGCCATTATCTTAGGCAGACCGTTCTTAGCCACTATAAATGCTCAAACCAACTGTAGAACGGGGGCTGTAGATATTGCCTTTGGGAATCGCAAGCTGCGATTAAATGTGTTCAATTCTTCCACCGTTGCTTCAATCGATTCCGAATGTTACATGATAGATGCAGTGAATGATCTTAAGAAGCATGGTTCACTAATCAATGCCAAGGATACCACAACATTATTCCTTGCTAAGTGCGACACTGCCATAATGAACACTGAGAAATGCAATGAACTTGAGGCAGTCATGGAATCCACACTAAAACCTAAAAAACCATCGTGGACCCATAAGACTGAAAAACTACCAATTATTTTACCTCAATCTGCAAGGCCTTCAATAGAATACCCACATGTTCTAGAGTTAAAAGCCTTACCAGTTCATTTGAAGTATGCCTTCTTAGATCAAAATGACACTCTTCCTGACATTATCTCATCAAATCTGTTCAAAATGACACTCTTCCTGAAATTATTTTTTTGTTTTAGTTAAATGTTAGTGTCACCAACTAAGTTGGGGAGGATTCCCATCCCAATTTTAGTTGTTTCTAGACTTAAGTTTACTTTTATTTATGCAAGTGTGCTAGTTTAATGTAGAGTAATTTTTACTTTAGTGTCATCTATCCCAAATAAGCAAAGAATTTTATTAAGAATGTGATTGTGTTCATTGTCTGCTCATCATAAGTGTGTTTACGTGACGAGAACGTCACAATGGCCTCCACAAATTATTATTATTATTATTAGACTAATATTTGATCACCTGGGCAGAGAGCTACGACATGTCATGAACAACATAGCTGGGTATAGTGAGAGGGGGTTCGACATCACGAGGATTTTCACGCTGGTAGATTTTTGTCCTCCTCCTCCTTACTAGTGATCAGGTACCATCGTTCCTTGCTCTTCACATTTATAATTTTAGGTTTGCTTGTTTGGGTTAGAAGTTTTAACTTCTGCAATTTTTTTCAGTTATTGAGTGTGTTTTATTTCTAATTGTCGAGTCTTGTTAAATGAAAATGTTTAGTGTCAATGCAGTTTCTTTTGAATTTCCCCAATGATTCTTGTTTGCCGATCAGGTCGTGGAAATGATGATAAAATAGAAAAATGTACCTAGAATTAGTTAGTGTTTGTAAGGAATTCCAGAATTACGTTAAGAGTCATATTAATAATTAACATTTTAATGTAAGTTGAGTTTAAGTAAGTTAAGGTACATTTGTGCTTAAATGATAGTAATGTGTCAAAAGATTTTGGAAAACTCATGCAATAAGGGGGAGAGTTTAATCATGTTTTTAGCCTTAAAAGATTCGAGACTAGCCTAGTTGGTTCGGGAAATTAAGTCCTACGGGGTTCCATTCATGCCTAATCCCCTAAAACATCTGGTTTGGGAGCGATTGACCCAAATCCCGCTACATGGACCATCTAGAGAAGCTATGATAAAAACTCGAGTTAAAAAAAATTAGCAAAAATAAAAAATATACATATTAATGACAATTAAAAATAATATTTGTCGTATACATGCATAGAGGGAAAAGATGGTCAAAAGACCAACATGTTTTAAGTTTGTATCCTTGAGCTAAAAGGGTAATTTCCAAGAGTGAGATACATTATAATTACTTATAGAAAATGTGTTTTAACCGAAAATGTTGTTAGCTTACATTCAAAATTTTAATGCATTATTGCGAAGGCTGGCTTAACCTAAACTTACTGAAAACACTGCTAACACAATCGGTACATAGTTAGTTCTGATTCTAAAGCTTGCTCGGGGACGATCAAGAGTTAAGCTGGGGATGTTTGATAAGACTGTATTATTGCATGTTTTCAATAGTTTTAAAGGCTCATTTATGCATGTTCACTTAGTAACTGCAGTACTTTTACATCATATTTGTGTTTCAGGGTCCGGAAGTCATTTTAAAGCTCCACGAGATAATTCAGCGCGAACCGAGCAGGTCGGAAAGTAGGGCTATGCCCACCCTATGCCCTAAAACAGTAAATTTCGAGTTCAAATTCAGTACCAGCGCAGCCTGGCCGTACCCCGGGCGCATGGGGGCGGGGGGCGCAGGGCTACGCACCTACGGTGCAAAAACCCTGTAGACGCGTTTTTACGTTCAAAACCCTAAAAATCTCGTCCTCTATAAATAGAGGTCATTTGCTATCGTTTTTTGAAGGTACCGATAGTGTTAAAAAGCGTGGCGAAGCCCTGCCGGAGTGGATTCACAATACAAGTACGAAGACGGTGGTTCACAAGCTTACAACTATGTCTCCAATCAACACTATTGAGGAGCATATGATGACCGGCTAAACATCATAGCCGTTTGCGGAGGATCTACGGCTAAGTTTTGCTTTCTAGAATTTTAATTATGTTTTGATGTATTTCGTATTGATTGACTATCGTGTGTAATACAAATGATAAGCATTTGGTTATTATTATGATTATATGTTTTGATTGGTGCAAGATAGTTCATAGTTGTGTTATTATTTGTGCCGAGTCCATTAGATTAGGGATTAACACAAGTAATGAACATTGCATGCGCTTTGCCGAGATTTATTGATTAAAATATCTATGATTAATTTAACCACGCAATTAATTATGTATTTGTTATTGTTGCACGAAATTCAAGTGGGTAATAACTATGCCTTAGTGATTCTGTAAATGGTTATCTTCAATTTTCTTGTTAATTTACTTCATGAGTTGTCTGCCATTAATTTTAGTCATAAATTAGCCGTAAGTCATTAATCCAAACAAATCATCCAACTCACTCGATTCACAATTTAAGTTCTTCCAATAAACTCACAAAACTAGCCGATTAACCCTAATTACATACGCACTCCCTGTAAATTCGACCTGTAACATCCGACATTAAACCAGGTTAGCAACTATGACCTAATAAGTATTTAATAGCCAATTATAGCCTAATCACTGGTCATTAGCAATTAATCAAAGTGATTAACAATGTTTATGAATAAATTCAACTCAATTAGAATCAAATTCATCGGTGCGAGGAATCGGGAAATCAATTAATCCGATCGATTTACGATATGATGAATTAATTCAACTAAGTACATAATTAATCTATGATTAGTGACACTAATCATACACTAATACACTTACTTAACATTAATTATGCAAGACTAAAACAATTCACTAAAACAATGCATCCAAAAGTATTTATGAATTTACAAAAAAAGGGAAACACAAGAATACATTTCTAAATACTTTTATACAAAAAAAATAAAAATACACATAAATACACCCCTTAGGCCGGCCCATAGGAAGGACTAAAAGGACTTGAAATATATTTTATTTACTCAACATATCTCAATCAAATCCTCCTCTTTCATTTCAAGCAAGATCTCACACTATTCTTCATCATTTCACCATATTTTTTCCTCTATAAATAGAGGGTTGTTTCTCATTCTTTTTCACACATTCAAAAGCCAAAAATCCTCTTCTTTCTCCCTTGTAAAAACCGGTCAAAGGCCTTGTGCAAAGCCAAAAACTTCAATTTTTGGTGTTCTTGAAATATTCCAAGTGTTCTTGGTAAAACATTTGAAGATCCAACCTTCTACTCATTTTCATTCTTCTAAAACATCAAAGTAAGTAAATACTAACCTATTATATCTCATATTAATGTTTATATAAGGGTTGCATAATATATATAATCACCAACAACAACAAGTTTCATAAAAACTCAAGTTTATAAATCTCTAGTTTTTGTTTTTAAGGTTGTTTTCTTCAAATGTGTTTATAAATATATAAACACATCATGGAGGTGTAAATATTATGAAAACAAGTTATATATATATATGTTTTATAACTTTTTAAACAAGTAGTTTTTGAATAAACAAGAAGAATCACAAGTTATTTCAAGTTTATGAAGTATGGAATTTCGGCAGAAATGTTGCATCAACTTTGAAAAATCATAACTAATTCATAACTTAAGAAAATGAGTTGATTCTTGTCTCAAAAGTTAGATCTATGTCTTAACTAAAAATCTAGAAGTTTTCATAATTTATTATGGAGTTTAGAATGCCCAGATATTTTTTGGGAACCCGAAAGTTTGACACCTAGAAAAATGGCGGTTCTTGACTTTAAAATTTTTTTGTATATAGTAGTTTAATGTCTAAGAAAACCAAAGCCTAAATCGTTTTGGAGGTTGGTCAAAAACAACCTCAAAGTAGGCCGAAAAACTTTCGAAAAGCTAGAAAATTATATATATATAAACTTGACATTTTAAGTGGGTTTTATTTATAAACTTGTAATGTTGGGTGATTTAAGACATAAAAGCCTTTATATATGCATATTATCATATATGGGAGATTATTAAGTCCCTTATATCATTTAGGACTTGGTTAATCACATCCGGACCATCACCCATCACTCAACGCAAAGTTCCTTTTTACGCGCATTGTTTACCGTCACACTCTAGGTGAGTCTTCATAGCCCCTATTTTCACACTGTTATGTTTTTGGGGTTTAAATACATGCTATATTTTCATATGGACACGAAAACTACTTCATTTCTATTATGTATTACACATGTGGTTCCATCAGCCCTCAAATCATGAACCGTTAGTTACATTTATGTGTAGGCGTGAATATATTGTGGATAGATCTATCGGGAGTCATTTCCCCCATTCAGGTTAGTCTTAACCGGCTAACGGCGGAATGCATATATATTTAACATCACGGTATTAAGAATGGGAATACTGTACTGGGCAAACTCATTTAGAGCGGGAGGAGTTGCAAAACTCTAACCTATACTCGGCCAACCAGCACGCCCTCGCCATCCATCAGGCCGGGCTAGACGAGCTTCGACAACGATTAGCCGAGAGCGAGGCCCGTAATGAGGAGCTGATTCAGCGCCTCAATGCATTGGAAAAGGGAGAGACCCCCAATCACTCCCACACCTAGTACCGCCTATCTTTGTAATTTTAGGAAATTATTATGTAATAGTGTAGGACTATAAATTTCCGGGTAATAACCTGCCCCAATGTATGAAAATTATGAATGATTAATGAAAATTGCAAGTTCTTTATGAATCTGTGTTTGATGATTATAGAACTGTGCCCTAAGAAAATTTAAATCTTTAAGACTCAACTTCTTACACTATGCTCTTTTCTTTAAACTTTAAGATAATGCGGCCAAAGAGAGCCATGAACACCGCTGAGATCGAACAACTAGTTGCACAACGAGTGCAACAACTATAGCCACCTATGAAACCAACAGAAATAGCACCGCAAACGACAACGGAGGTGCTAGTTGCACCACGGGAGGATTTGATTCAACCCAGAAGGGGTGTGGAATCAAAGGATTTTTAAGTTGTAAGCCTCGACATTTCAACGGAATTGAAGGTGCTGTCGGACTAGTTCACTGGTTCGAGAAACTGGAGTCGGTGTTTCGTGTTAGTGGTTGCATCGAGGATGAGAAGGTCAAGTTCGCCATTCACACTCTTCAAGATGGCGCATTGACATGGTGGAACTCATATTCCCAGTCTGGGAATTAATATAGCTTACCAATTCGCATGGGCCGATTTAAAGCAAATGATGACCGATGAGTATTGCCCGAGGAACGGACTACAAAAGATGGAGTCAGAGTTCTGGAATCTGGCTATGAAGGGAACAGATGTAGCTGGGTACACCAACCGTTTTTGTGAGTTGGGTCTGTTGTGCCCACAGATGGTGACACCGGAATACAAGCGTATTGAGCGCTACATTTGGGGACTCGCCCCCCAAATTCAAGGGAATGTCACCGCCTCCAAGCCAACTACTATCCAGAGCGCCATCCGAATAGCGAACAACTTAATGGACCAAGTGACCCGAAGGAACGAGTCCAAGGCCGGGGAAAACAAGAGGAAGTGGGTAGATAAATCGGGGAAAGGTTCGGGTTCTCAGTGCAAAAAGCACGAGACCATCAATGCTTTTGTCGCCGGAACTGAGTCAAGGATGGGCTATCCCGGCACGAAACCATGGTGTAAACAATGCACCTACAATCACGTAGGTCCCTGTCCAACCCCTTGCGGGAAGTGTAACAAGCTTGGTCATCTGACCCAAGACTGTAAGTTTAACGCCAACGGAGGCAACAGCGGCACGCAAAGAAGCTGCTTCGATTGTGGAAATACGGGGCACTTCAAGAAGGATTCTCCCAAGAAAAGGAACAATGGTGGAGCTCAAGGGAGAGCTTTTGTATTGGGAGCAGGCAACGCTCGTCAAGATCCCAACGTAGTAACGGGTACATTCCTTCTTAATGATATGTATGCTTATGTGCTATTTGATACTGCGGCTGATAGATGTTTTATATCTGCTAAGTTTAGTGAACAACTAAATGCCACTCTTTCCCCATTAGAAAATGCTTATGCTGTAGATATAGCGGACGGAAAGCTGATTGAAGCAAATAGTATAATTAAGGAGTGCACACTAAAATTACCAGATCATCCCTTTAAGATAAACTTGATGCCTATTGAACTCGGAAGCTTTGATGTAGTTATTGGAATGGATTGCTTGTCGGACAACCATGCCGAAATCTTATGTGGTAAGAAGGTCGTAAGAATACCACTAAAGAAAAAGAAAGTCCTCACAGTCCAAGGAGAAAGAAAGAATCGCCAGTTGAATGTCATCTCTGGTCTAAGAACGCTGAAATGCCTTCGAAGAGGTTGTCAAGCAGTGTTAGTTCAGCTAGTGGAAAAGGAATCGAAGGAAAAGCGACTCGAAGAAATCTCAGTAGTTCATGACTACCCAAAAGTCTTTCCAGAAGACTTGCCTGGACTTCCACCAACTACGCAAGTAGAATTTCAGATTGACTTGGTGCCTGGAGCTGCACCTGTCGCACGAGCACCCTACCGATTGGCACCGTCAAAGATGCAAGACTTATCCAGTCAGTTGCAAGAACTGTTGGAGAAAGGATTCATCCGACCAAGTTCCTCACCTTGGGGAGCTCCGGTCTTAATTGTCAAAAAGAATGACGGATCCTTTAGGATGTGCATCGATTATCGAGAGCTGAACAACAAGTTAACGATTAAAAGCTGGTACCCTCTCCCTAGAATCGAAGACTTATTTGATCAACTCCAAGGATCTAGTTTTTACTCTAAGATTGATCTGCGATCCGGTTATCACCAAGTAAACGTTCGGGAAGAAGATATACCCAAGACAGCGTTCAGAACTCATTATGGACCTTATGAATCGAGTGTGTAAACCGTGTTTGGACAAATTTGTAATAGTGTTCATAGACGATATCCTTACTACTCTAGAAATAAGGAAGAGCATGAGCAGCATCTGAAGTTGATTTTGGAGATGCTAGAGAAAGAACAGTTGTATGCCAAATTCTCTAAGTGTGAATTTTGGCTACGAGAAGTCAAATTCCTAGGGCACGTGATCAATAGCCAAGGAATTCAAGTAGACCCATCAAAAATCGAGGCCATTAAGAACTGGGCAACTCCTAGGACTCCCACTGAAATCCGTCTGTTCTTAGGTCTTGCCGGTTATTATAGGCGATTCATAGAAAACTTCTCAAAGATAGTTGGTTCTTTAACGGAATTGACTCGAAAGGACATAAAGTACAACTGGGGTGAAGATCAGGAAACGACATTCCGACTGTTGAAGCAAAGATTGTGTAGTGCACCTATTCTGTCCCTACCGGAGAGGAACATAAGATTTTGTCGTTTACTGCGATGCCTCACACAATGGATTGGGTTGTGTGTTAATGCAAAGAGACAAGGTTATCGCTTATGCATCGCAGCAACTTAAAGTTCATGAGGTAAACTACATGACTCACGACATGGAGCTTGGAGCTGTGGTATTTGCTCTCAAGATATCGAGGCACTACCTTTACGGTACAAAGTGCACGGTGTTTACAGATCACAAGAGCCTTCAACATATTCTGAACCAGAAAGAGTTAAACATGAGGCAACGTCGCTGGGTTGAGCTGCTTAGCGATTACGACTGCGAGATTCGTTATCACCCGGGTAAGGCAAATGTTGTAGCTGATGCCCTGAGCCGAAAGGAACGGGTTAAACCTTTGAGGGTCTGAGCTTTGTGCATGACTATACAGTCAAACCTAAACTCTCAAATCCGCGAGGCATAAGAGAAAGCAGTCAAGGAGGGAAATCTTCTAGATGAAGCCTTGAGAGGAATGGATAAACAGTTTGAAATCGAGACCGATGGATGTCGTTACTTCATGAGCAGAATTTGGTTACCAAAATTCGGAGGGTTAAGGAAGCTGGTCATGGATGAAGGGCATAAAACAAGATATGCTATTCACCCAGGATCAGATAAGATTTATCAAGACCTAAAGGAAATGTACTAGTGGCCAAACATGAAGGCTGACATTGCTACGTATGTCAGCAAGTGTTTAACGTGTTTCAAAGTTAAGGCTGAGCACCAGAAACCACCAGGATTGTTGGTTCAACCGGAAATACCCAGGTGGAAATGGGAGAGAATAACCATGGACTTCATCACAAAGTTACCAAAGACTTCTGGTGGTTATGACACCATTTGGGTAATAGCGGACCGACTCACAAAGACTGCACACTTCTTGCCAATCAAGGAGACTGATAAGATGGATAAATTAACACGAATCTATCTTAAAGAAGTCGTCTCAAGGCATGCAGTTCCGGTATCAATTATATCAGATAGGGACAGTCGGTTCACATCAAGATTCTGGCAATCATTACAAGAGGCGTTGGGTACACGCCTGGACATGAGCACAACCTATCACCTGTAGACGGATGGTCAGAGCGAAAGAACAGTTCAGACATTGGAAGACATGCTAAGGGCATGTGTTATCGACTTTGGCAAAAGTTGGGACATGAACCTGCCATTAGTTGAGTTTTCCTATAACAACAGCTACCATTCGAGTATTAAGACTGCTCCATTCGAGGCACTTTATGGGCTAAAGTGTCGGTCACCAATTTGTTGGGCTGAGGTAGGAGATAGCCAGATCACTGGACCAGAGATCATCTAGGACACTACAGAAAAGATAGTCCAGATTTGGAACCGATTAAAGATCGCACGGGATCGACAGAAAAGCTATGCAGATGTTTGACGGAAGGATCTGGAATTTCAGGAGGGAGATCAAGTAATGCAGAAAGTCTTGCCTTGGAAAGGCGTAATTCGTTTTGGGAAACGAGGAAAACTCAATCCTCGTTATATCGGACCATTCAAGATTTCCAAAAGAATTGGGCCGGTAGCCTACCGACTCGATCTGCCCCCAGAGCTTAGTAATGTTCAGAATACCTTCCACGTATCCAACATTAAGAAGTTCCTGGCTGATGAAACGCTCGTCATTCCCATGGACGAGCTGGAGCTACACGATAAGCTGAACTTCGTTGAAAAACCTATAGAAATAATGGACCGAGAAGTCAAGGAACTAAAGCACAGCCGGATCCCGATAATAAAAGTCAGATGGAACTCTAAACGAGTACCCGAGTTTACATGGGAATGCGAAGATCAGTTCCCGGAAAAATACCCTCATCTTTTCTCAAATACTCAAGCAGTGGAGAACACGAGCTAATTTCGGGATGAAATTCCCTTAACAAGGGGAGACTGTAACATCCGACATTAAACCAGGTTAGCAACTATGACCTAATCAGTATTTAATAGCCAATTATAACCTAATCAGTGGTCTTAGCAATTAATCAAAGTGATTAACAATGTTCATGAAGAAATTCAACTCAATTATAATCAAATTCATCGGTGCGATGAATCGGGAAATCAATTAATCCGATCGATTTACGATATGATGGATTAGTTCAACTAAGTATATAATTAATCTATGATTAGTGACACCAATCATACACTAATACACTTACTTAACATTAATTATGCAAGACTAAAACAATGCATCCAAAAGCATTTATGAATTTACAAAAAAATGGAAATACAAGAATACATTTCAGAATACTTTTATACAAAAAAATAATATACACATAAATACACCCCTTAGGCCGGCCCATAGGACTAAAAGGACTTGAAATATATTTTTTTTACTCAACATATCTCAATCCTCCTCTTTCATTTCAAGCAAGATCTCACACTATTCTTCATCATTTCACACATTCAAAAGCCAAAAATCCTCTTCTTTCTCCCTTGTAAAAACCGGCCAAAGGCCTTGTGCAAAGCAAAAAACTTCAATTTTTGGTGTTCTTGAAATATTCCAAGTGTTCTTGGTGAAACTTTTGAAGATCCAACCTTCTACTCATACTCATTCTTATAAAACATCAAAGTAAGTAAATACTAACCTATTATATCTCATATTAATGTTTATATAAGTCTTGCATAATATAAATAATCACCAACAACAACAACTTTCATAAAAACTCAAGTTTATAAATATCTAGTTTTTGTTTTTAAGTTGTTTTCTTCGAATGTGTTTATAAATATATAAACACATCATGAACGTGTAAATATTATGAAAACAAGTTATATAAATATGTTTTATAACTTTTAATACAAGTAATATTTGAATAAACAACAAGAATGACAAGTTATGTCAAGTTTATGAAGTATGGAATTTCGGCAGAAATGTTGCATCAACTTTGAAAAATCATAATTAATTCATAACTAAACAAAATGAGTTGATTCTTGTCTCAAAAGTTAGATCTATGTCTTAACTAAAAATCTGGAAGTTTTCATAATTTATTATGGAGTTTAGAACCCCCAAATATTATTTGGGAACCCGAAAGTTTGACACCTCGAAAATGGCCGTTCTTGACTTTAAAAATTCTTTGTATATAGTAGTTTAATATCTAAGAAAACCAAAGCCTAAATCATTTTCGAGCTTGGTCAAAAACAGCCTCAAAGTAGGCCGAAAAACCTTCGAAAAGCTGGAAAATTATATATACATATAGACTTGACGTTCTAAGTGGGTTTTATTTATAAACTTGTAATGTTGGGTGATCTAAGACATAAAAACCTTTATATATGCATATTATCATATATGGGAGATTATTAAGTCCCTTAAATCATTTAGGACTTGGTTAATCACATCCGCACCATCACCCATCACTCAACGCAAACTTGCTTTTTACGCGCATATTTTGCCGTTACACTCTCGGTGAGTCTTCATAGCCCCTATTTTCACACTATTATGTTTTTGGGGTTGAAATACATGCTACGTTTTCATATGGACTAAGAAACTACTACATTTCTATTACGTATTACACATGTGGTTCCATCAGCCCACAAATCAAGAACCGTTAGTTACATTTATTTGTAGGTGTGAATATATTGTGGTAGATCTATCGGGAGTCATGTCCCCCATTCGGGTTAGTCTTAACCGGCTAACGGTGGAATGCATATATATTTAACATCACGGTATTACGTATGGGAATACTGTACAGGGCAAACTCATTTAATTAAGCTTCGGTTGCATGATGGTTTATATGTAATACATAACATGGAATTTATGATTTTATAAATTCAAACTCAACTGTTGATGTCCATACAAGTCATATTTACGTGTAAACCTATGAACTCATCAAAAATTTTGTTGACGTACTTTAGCATGTATTTTCAGGAAATTAAGGCAAGTGTACCGCATCGGAAGTATTTTCAAGCTTCCGTACTTGTGGAGTCGCATTCATTTTCAAACCATCGGAGATTTATTTGCATTATTTTGATTAATTTATATATGTATTTAAATATCTGTATCTTGCGAACTACTCTCTATCATTTTCGGACTATGTAAAACATTTCTATATTTTGAAGATTATATCGACGTATTTTGAAAATGTCCATATAGTGGTCGTTCGTTATGATTATGGTTACGCTTCCGCGATGTCACGCTTAGTTGCCAACCGGGGTAACAGGGTGTGATACGGTCCTTACTTCTCGAGCTAAATAGTTAGATTTAAGGATTATTTCTGCGGGTTACAACGACCCGTCATTGATGCAAACAGAAAGACTTTCTTAAGAAAAGAAAATGATTTTAACGAGGCAAAAAAACTGTTTTCTATTTGAGAACAAGATTTCAAAGTTAATGTTAAATCATTTGACAAGGAACGAGATCAGCTTCTAGCCACCATTCAGGGGCAGGCATCTTAACTTGTTCCAAACCAAAATTGTATAAAACCACAAGTTTCTGTCATCAACAAATCCACGGTTGAAAGATGTTCTTAATCTAAAGAATCATACTCTGAACTTAAAAGGAAACATCTATTGGATATCAAGAAATCCAAAGAAAAGTTGGTAGTTTCGATCAAGATTTACACCGGTGAATCTTCTAAATCCTCTTTCAAAAGGGCCGCAAGGAATTCAATATACTCTTTCTTTAAGAGTACAAGGAATTCCCGAAAGCCACAAAAGGTCGGAAATCCAACAACAGGCATAACTGGTTCTACTAAGAATGACTTAGGCTCCTCTTCTGCTCAAGTGAAAAATCATTTCGAGAATCCTAAAGACTCACAACCATTTATATATGATTCACATGTCATAAAGAATAACAAAGTTCGATTTGTTGTCAATCAAACGAATGCTTCGTGTGATGATTATGTATCACATAAACCCTGTTTGAAATATTCTTTTAAGCAGTTACTTGATTTACGTCCTGCTAAACTTTGTGATTCTGCGCTGAATGGTTGTGCATCCCAAGTTAGGAATAAATCTGTTAACCATCACATAAATAAATATAAAGGGCCCACATTCAGTCTCCGCTGGGTAGCAAAGACTGTCATGAAGGAACCTAATTGGAAATGGTTACCTAAAAAGGTCATTACTCAGAGATGGGTACCCAAAGCTAACCTGACTGGACCCAAACTTCAGTGGGTACCAAAAGTTACATGATTGTTTTGTAGGTAAGTGGATCATGCTCATTTCAATTCAGGACCCGAGCCTCAATGAAATGGCTTCTGTGCATATCTGTACAGAACCCGTGTCTCAAAGAGATGGCTTCTAAACTCCTTTGTTTAGAAACCGTGCTACAATGTTTCTGAAACTTCCACCCAGGTGTGCATATCTAAGTGTCAGTTCAACATCAAGGATGAAACGGCAACAGGGAGCATGGCTTTCTTTCTTATGTTATGCTTCTATATTCCGTTGTCTGATATTTAATCTTATTTGCAGGGCGAGTGTTCAACTACACGTTAACAAAGAGATTTTTCATTTTCGCTCTTCTAGTATGCAATTTTTTAAGGAAAATATTTTTCATTCATACTTGTAAGGAGAGTATTTGTAAATAAAGAAAAGGTTTTTCTTTTATAGTTAAAGTTTTTCTTCGAAGTTTTTCGTTTACCCTTAATGATGCAAACTCTTTTGGATATTATCCGATCATCATTTAAATGGGATAAAGTTTTCTTTGTCTCATATGAGAAGATCAGTCCAATTTTCATGCCAATTTGGATACATTCTCATTCTGATTCACTTATTCTGATTCTATATGACTGATCAGATCTCATGATCGTAATTCTCTTAGAATCTCTCCACACCCTATGAATTCGTTCATTACTAAATTCGTTCATATCTGAATTGTGTTTCATTCTTATTCATTCATTCATATAATTCACTCCATATCCCACTATCTCTTCTCAATATGAATTCGAATCTCATTCAAATCAAAATCAATCATTCATTTTGAATTATCTCATTCTGATACTTTCAAATTCATTCACTCATATCCATGCTCATGTAATTTCAATCATCGACTCACTCTCATATCGCTAAAGTAGTTCCTACGAGCATACTCCGTTATCTGTCATAACTGCTAGTTCAGAATGTCAAACTTCATCACGTTTGATTATTTCTACTGGCTCAAATGCACCACATGAACGTATAGGCATATATATCACTCCAATGGTCTACCCAGAACCAGATGACCTACCCATGGAGTAATCCTTCCAATAGATGAGCAGTAAGGGTCTCTAGATCTAGTTGAAGAGGATCAAACACAATGGGGGTGTTGATCTGGTCGAGCAGAGATAAAATGAAAATGATAAAATATAAATGAAAGGAGATGGGGGTGTGTGAAATCATTATTTTATTGATATAACAGAGTCGGGGGGAGCTTTAGTTGAAAAATGCATTTGAGAGCTTGAGGGGAGAGAAAGGATTAAAAGAAAAGAAAATCCTATACACACCTACAAATAGCTGAGTTTCCTACATATGCTATCAAATCTTATTCATTGAGATTTGATATTGAAAAAGACGTCATGGATCCAGTGACGCAAGCACTTAACACCACTAGCTACTCAATTTGTATCTTAAAAGGCTACTGTTTCATTTCTCATGGAGATATGCCACATAATCTATCGATTTCTCATTCGGAGTTAATTGATATTGAAACAGGAAAACATCTACTCCGGTCTCCAGACTTCATTTGATTGCACACTGTGTCTAGAGCCTAATCTTTATACACTACTTAGGAAACTTATATAGTCATGTTTGTGTGACAATTAATGTTTGTCTAATGTGACAAAGCCGGAACAACTATAGTGGTGCTTTATATAAGTATTTCACAATGATTAGTTAGATTTTACCAGTGTTAAAATCAAGTCATCGTTGAACGTAGGTCACATGGTTCATAACTATTGTGTTAACAGGAAACCTAAGTGGTCCTAGTTATTATTTTTCCCTATAATTCTTAACTCAATGTCACAGGTTGCAAAGCCTAATGACTATTTGTGATGATGTAGAGCAGGTATTCATACTACGAGGGGGAGTAAGCATCTTGCCAAGAATTTTTGGGAGGTTTACATGATGATCAAGACTCTATTAATCATCATGAGGGGGAGAATATGTATATGAATTAAGGGGGAGAATACCAAAGGAGAGAGATAACTGAAGAATTCAAGAAGAGATTGATAGTTTCAACCAAAAAGAAAGCTAATATGAAGAAAGTATGTGTTCGGTTGAATTATCAAGGAGGAGAGAACAAACTAAAGTGGAATAGTGTTAGTACATCCTGTGTGACGATAGCAGTCTATGTATAGATAGAATTTTGTGTAAGTCAATTTACTTGATATTGAATATTAACAAGTGTTTGATATATGTTTGATATTAATTGTATGTATGTTTGAACTTGGTGTAATGTATTATCATAAGTTCAAACATTAGTTCAAAGATAAGTTCAAACATAAGTTCAAACATAAGTTTGAAGGATGCAATTCGAATTTGTCTAGGCGGACAAGTTCGAATAGGCCTTGGGCCAAGTTCGAATTTGTCCTAGACAAAGTCGAACCGGTCAGTATAATTAAGGGTTAATTCGATTATTTATCAGACTTTTGTAGAGACTTTTGCAGATTTCAGAGAGTTTAAGCAAAAGGGCGATCTCGAACTTGCTAGCATTTGGAGAGTTTCATTTGGACAGAATCATCGTGTCGGGACGTTCTAGTTATTCGTCTATCACCGTGGTAGTCTCCGTGTTTCGGTGTGCGTGGTCTTTCCGTCAAGCCACTAACGAGGATTCCGCACTTGTTGGAAGGTGTCGCGTCAAGATAAGATCCGTAGAGAGCAGACCTTACAAGTGGTATCAGAGACATTGGGTGTTCGTGGTGTTCTTTGTGTTCACAAGTAACATTTGTGGTTTCTTGACATTTTTGGACGGTTAAATCACACTTTTGGATGGATTTTCGAGCTTCACAAGCAACATAACAGAAAATAGTTTGCATTAGTTCAAGTATTTAGTCGAAATCAATATTTTAAATCTTAAAATATTGGTTTAATCTGAAACCTTGAACAAAATCGAATTATTAGCCGTTTTTCGAACTTGCGGCACTCAAACATCAAAGGGGTATTAGGGTTTACTCAAATTTTGAGTTTGTCAGAAAAATACGCTCCTTTCGAAGTTCTTTAGGGTTTGATTCGAGTTTGCCTAATTCGAATTTGCTCAATTTTGAATTTTACTTAAATTCAAATTTAGTTCTTCGATTTTGGATAAATCTTCAAATTTGTCACCTATTTCGAATTTGGTTGAAGTTCAAACTTAATTTCGAATTTAATTCCAAACAAAATTTAAAATTAATTAAATTCGAACTCACTCAAGTTCGAAAGTGTTAATTTAAATTAATTTCGAATTAAATAAATTAAGTTTTAAGATCAAACTTTTACGAAAAGCAAATTCTCCACCAAAGTTGATGAAATTGGAGGATTATTATTTGTGGAAGGATAGGTTCGCCGACTTCGCTTGTAACACCCGCATATTTTGAGGCAGACAATTATTCGTAACTTTGACATTTTTTTATCTAAACACCGTAACTTAATTTAACTTAGATTCGAATGTTAAGACTATGGGTTGATTATACAATGTGGAATAAATAATTATATGTGAGGTATAAATATTTAAGCATATAACATGAAAATTTGTCATCTTAAAAGATATTAATTAAATAAAAGGAAGAAAATTTTGAGGTGTGCAAGGAATCCCAACAAGAATTTGTTAAGATTATTCTCATGTGATCATATCCATATCCATCAAAAACCCTTATATATGTATGATCTTAATCCTTCATTCTTATCACTAACCTATCAAAAACACACACACTAAATCTGAATATTTATTATAAAGAATGTGAGGTTCAAGTTTAAAGATTTAAATCATCACCATTGTTGTCATCTTCTTCATAAGTTCATCATCTTCAACTCAAATCACCATTTGGAGGTTCATTAAGGTAATCATTTACACCATAACAATCATTATATACATGTTTCAATCATAAAATATATTTCTGGTTAAAGTATAATATGGAATCAAACATTTGAAACAATGATGAACAACACCTCTACAATTTGGTTTCAAAGTTTCAAGAACAACAAATGGATATTTCATGGATCTTGGTTAATGAATCGAAAACTCAAATATAAAATGATAGAATGCAAAATCAAATTATACGTGTTGTGTGGAGGTGTGGCCGGTGACTGCTCGGCGGTGGTGGCAGCCACCAGCGACGCCTCTGGGTCTGTCCATTTTCCTCTTGTCTTTTGATCTGGATTTGCACAGAGGGAGTAGGGGGGGGGGGTTGTGGTCGAAAAATGATCGGAGTGTGAGGTTCAGCGGCGGCATGGCCGGTGGCCGCCGCCACCATTCCGTTTATCCAACGGTGTTGTGCTGCTGTCCATTTATTCTTTTCAGTTATCGATTCACCAAGGGGGCTTGAGTAGAGTCGAGTGTGTGGTGGGGTAGTGGGTTCGTCGGTGCCGGAAAGGGCGTGCCGAGCCGAGAGAGAGGAAGGAGAGAGACGACTTTGATTTTTTTATTTATTTATTTAAGTCTTTTATTTTGTGTTGGGTTTAGGGTTTAATTAAAGGCTTAAAATTTGTGGGCTTTTTAGGATTTATTGGGCTACTGAAAATCCCTTATGATTTTTTGGAGTTTTAATCAAATAAATTGGGCTTCTATGTAATTAATTCTTTAGGTTAAGTTAAATGTAAATTTTGATGGGTTAAATAAATATTCTTTTAATTGGGTTATGTTTTATTTATTTATTTTGGGGTCAATATTGGGTTATTTCTTGGGCTACATAATTAATTATGTTTTGGGCCTTAATAATTAGATAGTTCATTTAAATGTTGGGTTAATAACTAAATTTTCTTTTGGGCTCATAATATTAGACAACTTTATGTCAAATAAAGATTTAATTGGGTTTACTTTGTTGGTCAAATTAGAATACATATATTATCCATATAAGTTGTTTGCAAATAACTACATATGTTTAATTAAATAAACTTTCCTTTGACTGTAAAATTGTAATGAGTAAAGATTATGATAAATTATAGATAAAACAATCAAATAGAATAATTATTAAACTATTGATAAATTAAGAAGTTAATCTTTACATATATGAATGTAAGTTGTTAACCTAATAAATTAATAAGTCGAAATAGATCGATTTAGTCCTTGAACTTAAGTAGTAATGTAAGATGACCGAAGTTAGTAAATTATAGAGTTAAGGATGTTCATAAATGTGCACTATAGTTTTATATCAGGACTCTAGTGGTTCAGTCGATACGAGTGGCTCTCGATAGTGTTTTCAATTACTATCGGTTTGTCGTTTGGCGAGTACGGACTGCAAGCACTGTGAGTAATTGATTTAATTTCGCATATGATCATAAATGATATGTTTTCACTGGATATCTCTTTCGTTTCTATTGCCATGATTATTCTTTAACTCCCATGCGTAGCCCTGAATGTTGATATTTAATTCGTTGCAATGAGCCGGTATTTGCGAACCCTTTCCCCAGTATGCATACTGTGTATTATGTGGATGAAGCAAGGTTGTTGTGTGCTTCCGAGTTGTATGGCGGGCGAGCCGCATGTTTTGTACACGTGTTAACCGAGCGAGTCGTACGCCGTGTACTTGTTATCGGGCGAGCCGGTAACAATACCATATTCGTGTATGCTAAATCGAGCGAGTCGTAATTCTACACATGTTGAATTTGAGCCGATATTTGTGTTGATCATGTTATATATGTTAGTCTGTGCTTTTAAATCTGTTACTCGCTAGGCAACGGCTTACCCCGGTTGTGGGGACAACTTTTCAGGTTTAGCTGATAAGGGAAAGACACCAGCTCCAGGATCTAGAGTTTGAGCATTTATGGTATCAGAAAGACTTCCGCATTTACTCTGATTTATATATTTTGTATTTAGGATGGGTAGATCCCTAGACTTTCAATTTGGTTGTAATAATTAGATGTTATATTTTAGCGCACTCTGAATGTGGTGGTTTCAGTTTATTTATGTATTGAAATTGAAGTTTGAGATTAGAATGCATTATTTTTATTACTTCGAGGATTATATTGCAGATTTTAGTAAAAGCGCCACGTTATTAGAACGGGGCGTTTCAATATGAAAGCCAGGTTTGGTTTAAGTGAATTAAGTACTTGTTTGGTGCTTAGTCCTAAACCGTAAGATCATTAGTAGTGTAAGTTATGATTGTGCGAGGTAAACTCTATCCTGATGGCCTTAGGAAATTGGATACGGTTAAGATAGGGTTTAACTGTAACCTTCATAAATATATGAACATATACCCTTATGAGTAAACCAGAAATTAATCAAGTGTGAATAATATAATGGAAATTTTAATGTAACTCATAAAGCTAATTTTCAGCACCATGGCCGATGACGAGAGCCACAGTCATCCATGCGAGGAACGAGTTGTTGTAGAGTCAGAGGATATAGAGCATTCTGACGGAGAGCGTGATGATGAGGATGATTTAGATGATGATATTGGACCCGAGGGAGGGCCGTTGACCCCTCGTGAGACCTGGATGATGAGGTACATGACTCGTTACGTACGAGATGTTATGGACAAGAGCCGCGTGGAGATGCAGCAGAGTTTTCAGGAGATTTGCGACCTGATTGCTTCTTCCCGATCTGATGCGGGAAATCCTTTGGTATCTGCTCGTACTAGTGGGGGCAATATTGTGGGGACTGAGACGGGTGGACGACGTTCTGATCGCGCTTCGTTCAAGGCCTTTAAGGGATCGGGGGCGAAGGAGTTTGACGGGACTATGGAGCCTGTGAAGGCTCTGGAGTGGCTGGAGTGTTCAGAGAGGGCATTTCGCCTGAGCCATTGTTTAGAGACTGATATGGTAAAGTATGCCGCGGGGATGTTAGTGGGTCCAACATTGACTTGATGGAAGAACACCTCAAGGGCTACTGGTTCTGATCTGGTGGGGACGATGACTTGGGCTCAGTTTAGGAAGAGATTCCAGGATCAGTTTGTCCAACTGACTTGACGAGGGAGATTGAGAGACAGTTTTTAGCTCTACGATGGGAGGGTCTGACAGTCCAGGATTATGAGGTGGTCTTCAGGGAGAAATCACAGTTTATTACGAGATATGCGTTAGATGAGGAGACGAGAGTAGACATGTTTGTGACTGGGCTTCGTGCTGAGATTAAAGAGTTTGTTGAGTTGCAGAGCTATAGGACCCTTGAGGAGGCAATCATGAGCGCGCGGAAGCGCGAGCGGGCACTGTTAGGTTTCTCTACTTCGTTGATGTCATCACCCAAAAGAGCTAGGACTGTGGGTTCTGATCGGTTATTTCAGGCTTCAGTAAAATCATCTGGTTCTTCTTTCTCCCAATCCCAGCAGTAGTATACATCACAGCCACAGATGTCGCGCGATCGCCAGAAGTGTGGGAAAAGACATACTGGGTTATGTAGTGGTTTTTCTAGAGGCTGTCATGCATGTGGGGATACCGGGCACATCAGAGTTAACTGTCCGATTCATCCATTGATTTGTTTCGATTGTGGGGTTCAGGGCCATGTAGCGAGGAACTGCCCTCAGCGGAGACAGAGTCAGAATATGAGTGCTAGCATTGCATCTATGAGTCAGCCTGCTGCAGGACCAGCTCAGTCGAGGAGAGGCGACACTGATAGAGTTTCGACCCGTGCTTTTCAGATTACCGCTGATGAGGACTATGAGACTCCTGATGTGGTTACGGGTATTTCTGACTCAATGCTTTACTCGCTTATTTATTATTTAATTGGAGTGCAACCATTTATTCTTACATCTGCGCCTCTTTTGCATGTCATGCAAATGTATTTATTTTATGTTGTTTGATCCCGTAGATGTTGAGATCATGAGCGAGCGTGTAGTTTTAGGCTTAAGATAGATAGTCATATGCCTATCTTAGTGATTAAGATTTTATTTTAAAGTGTGTAGTTATAGTTACTAGGAGATTGAATGTGATTGTGGTGTGGATTTGTTGGTTGCTTATAATGTTCATATTGCTTGTTTGAGACGTAGTATTCATATTTTGGGTGAATAGGATAATGATATATGTGTTTATAGTGTTATAATGCAACAAGGAAAATTAATCACTTATTCATTGAGGTAGCTGAAAGATCATGAGGAAAAAAAAATTGATACGCGACTTAGAATTGACTGCGATGATGTTCACACTGAAGTTATAGAGATATTAATAAAATGGCAAGGGATGTTAGCTAGTCACTAATACGTGAAGTTATAATTTTACTATGTCATGTATTAGGAAAGAATTTTACTATTTGAATTTATGGAGGTAATTATTATCAGTTAACATTTGAAGACTGTGCACATGATTAGATTCCGATTATTCGTGAGTGATTGAAAGTTATTTAGGATCGACTAGAGATATATTCGGTTTAAGCATAGATAAGTTGGGTTTGATGTTGATAGTCATGTGATGTTAAGAGTGTCGTCTGGGAATGAGATTATACAATTTAAGAAGCTTAATTCTAAGATCATGGTAATGTGTTGGATTATAAAGTGTATAGGTGCACAAGATTATCAACTAGGATTACTATTGGAGTTTGTTAATGTACATGATGGATATGATTCTAGTTTTATAATGAAATAAAAAATTGAAGAATGCCGACAGAATGATAAGCTGGATACTAGGCTTAGAAATGTCAATATGATTTAGTCGAGGTGGCGTGTTACCGAGATTCGAATAATATGATGAAATTTAAGACAGAGACGTAGGTGAGGTACCCGGTTTACGTAATTTTTATCTGATCTGGAGGACGAGATCAATCCAACGTGTAGGAGATTGTAACACCCGCATATTTTGAGGCAGACAATTATTCGTAATTTTGACATTTTTTTTATCCAAACACCGTAACTTAATTTAACTTAGATTCGAATGTTAAGACTATGGGTTGATTATATAATGTGGAATAAATAATTGTATGTGAGGTATAAATATTTAAGCATATAACATGAAAATTTGTCATCTTAAAAGATATTAATTAAATAAAAAGAAGAAAATTTTGAGGTGTGCAAGGAATCCCAACAAGAATTTGTTAAGATCATTCTCATGTGATCATATCCATATTCATCTAAAGCCCTTATATATGTATGATCTTAATCCTTCATTCTTATCACTAACCTATCAAAAACACACACACTAAATCTGAATATTTATTATAAAGAATGTGAGGTTGAAGTTTAAAGATTTAAATCATCACCATTGTTGTCATCTTCTTCATAAGTTCATCATCTTCAACTCAAATCACCATTTGGAGGTTCATTAAGGTAATCATTTACACCATAACAATCATTATATACATGTTTCAATCATAAAATATATTTCTGGTTAAAGTATAATATGGAATCAAACATTTGAAACAATGATGAACAACACCTCTACAATTTGGTTTCAAAGTTTCAAGAACAACAAATGGATATTTCATGGATCTTGGTTAATGAATCGAAAACTCAAATATAAAATGATAGAATGCAAAATCAAATTATACGTGTTGTGTGGAGGTGTGGCCGGTGACTGCTCGGCGGTGGTGGCAGCCACCAGCGACGCCTCTGGGTCTGTCCATTTTCCTCTTGTCTTTTGATCTGGATTTGCACAGAGGGAGTAGGGGGGGGGGGTTGTGGTCGAAAAATGATCGGAGTGTGAGGTTCAGCGGCGGCATGGCCGGTGGCCGCCGCCACCATTCCGTTTATCCAACGGTGTTGTGCTGCTGTCCATTTATTCTTTTCAGTTATCGATTCACCAAGGGGGCTTGAGTAGAGTCGAGTGTGTGGTGGGGTAGTGGGTTCGTCGGTGCCGGAAAGGGCGTGCCGAGCCGAGAGAGAGGAAGGAGAGAGACGACTTTGATTTTTTTATTTATTTATTTAAGTCTTTTATTTTGTGTTGGGTTTAGGGTTTAATTAAAGGCTTAAAATTTGTGGGCTTTTTAGGATTTATTGGGCTACTGAAAATCCCTTATGATTTTTTGGAGTTTTAATCAAATAAATTGGGCTTCTATGTAATTAATTCTTTAGGTTAAGTTAAATGTAAATTTTGATGGGTTAAATAAATATTCTTTTAATTGGGTTATGTTTTATTTATTTATTTTGGGGTCAATATTGGGTTATTTCTTGGGCTACATAATTAATTATGTTTTGGGCCTTAATAATTAGATAGTTCATTTAAATGTTGGGTTAATAACTAAATTTTCTTTTGGGCTCATAATATTAGACAACTTTATGTCAAATAAAGATTTAATTGGGTTTACTTTGTTGGTCAAATTAGAATACATATATTATCCATATAAGTTGTTTGCAAATAACTACATATGTTTAATTAAATAAACTTTCCTTTGACTGTAAAATTGTAATGAGTAAAGATTATGATAAATTATAGATAAAACAATCAAATAGAATAATTATTAAACTATTGATAAATTAAGAAGTTAATCTTTACATATATGAATGTAAGTTGTTAACCTAATAAATTAATAAGTCGAAATAGATCGATTTAGTCCTTGAACTTAAGTAGTAATGTAAGATGACCGAAGTTAGTAAATTATAGAGTTAAGGATGTTCATAAATGTGCACTATAGTTTTATATCAGGACTCTAGTGGTTCAGTCGATACGAGTGGCTCTCGATAGTGTTTTCAATTACTATCGGTTTGTCGTTTGGCGAGTACGGACTGCAAGCACTGTGAGTAATTGATTTAATTTCGCATATGATCATAAATGATATGTTTTCACTGGATATCTCTTTCGTTTCTATTGCCATGATTATTCTTTAACTCCCATGCGTAGCCCTGAATGTTGATATTTAATTCGTTGCAATGAGCCGGTATTTGCGAACCCTTTCCCCAGTATGCATACTGAGTATTATGTGGATGAAGCAAGGTTGCTGTGTGCTTCCGAGTTGTATGGCGGGCAAGCCGCATGTTTTGTACACGTGTTAACCGAGCGAGTCGTACGCCGTGTACTTGTTATCGGGCGAGTCGGTAACAATACCCTATTCGTGTATGCTAAATCGAGCGAGTCGTAATGCTACACATGTTGAATTTGAGCCGATATTTGTGTTGATCATGTTATATATGTTAGTCTGTGCTTTTAAATTTGTTACTCACTAGGCGACGGCTTACCCCGGTTGTGGGGACAACTTTTCAGGTTTAGCTGATAAGGGAAAGACACCAACTTCAGGATCTCGAGTTTGAGCCTTTATGGTATCAGAAAGACTTCCGCATTTACTCTGATTTATATAATTTGTATTTGGGATGGGTAGATCCCTAGACTTTCAATTTTGTTGTAATAATTAGATGTTATATTTTAGCGCACTCTGAATGTGGTGGTTTCAGTTTATTTATGTATTGAAATTGAAGTATGAGATTAGAACGCTTTATTTTTATTACTTCGAGGATTATATTGCAGATTTTTGTAAAAGCGCCACGTTTTTAGAACGGGGCGTTTCATCGCTAGATTCAACGATATGAGAATGTTGATTTGTATCGACGAGGGATACGTTCTACCTACAACAGAGGTTGAAGGACGTCAAAGAGTCTTGTCATATCAAAAGATGAAGGATGATGATAAGAAGTTATATGAGGCCGAGAACCGAGCATTCTCGATCATTAGAATGGCTTTACCTTAGGAGATCCTGCACACATTTTGCAATCAACGTACAACAAAAGAATTGTGGGATGCACTAGAGAAAAGGTGTGAGAGAAATCCTAGGGTTAGGAAAAATAGAATGGAAATGCTCAAGCAGCAGTTCGCTATTTTCAAAGCTTTGAAAAACAAAAAGCTGGATGAGACCATTACTAGGTTCTATCATTTCTTGACTGAGTTAGACAACCACGATGTCGAGTATCGTGAGTCAGAGAAGATTGTAAAAATTCTAGATGCTTTACGAGCCAAATGGGAGATGTATGTGGCGCTGATAAAGCATGATGAAGAAAAGTTCTATACTCTAACTCTAGAAAATGTCATAGGAACGCTGAGGGCCTATAACTTTGAATTGCTGAAGAAGGAACGGGATTATGACCAAGTACAGGATCCGGATATGTATTTTGGGAAGTCCAAACCTTCAGGGGCAAGTGCCGTGAAGACGACTACAACATTATTTTCGGGTGAAACATTGAATCATGTTGAAGCAGAAGACTCAGTGGGCCGGGCTTTCTTAGGGTTTTCTAGGCCGGATGAAAAGCTAACTCAGTCTACATCTACATCTCAAGGATACTTAAAAGATGCGAGACTCACAAAATCCGCTGAAAATGAAGACCATCTAAATCTGTTGCTTCATTTGTGGCCGCCTAGGCTATTGCGTTTCAAGGGAAAATCAACGATCCTATGCTCGGCTGAGATTATGATCAGGTGGACCCTGATGATTTAGAGGAGAGGATTTGCAATGGAAACTGGCCATGGTGACTCAGCGAGTCAAGAGATTCATCAAGAGGACGGGCAGAAATATCAATGTCAGCAACAATAAGATTGGATTTGATAAATCCAAAGTTAAATGTTACAACTGCCAAGGGTTAGGACATTTCGCTAGAGAATGTTATAGACCTAAAGTCGAGAACTACCAGAACCAGTACCAGAATCAATCTCAAGGGAGTATCAGCCGGGTAGTTCAAGCAATCAGGCACACATAGCTGGTCTGTTAACCAACGTCACATCTGACAGACAGCTCGATGGAACATATGACTGGAGTACACATCCAGAGTCCAACGCTAGAGCCTTTATGGCTGAAGTAACGGAGACTGGAAGTGTCGGAGCAGGGGAACAGGTAGGGGACATCAATCAGAATGATATAAGTCCTATGTTGGTAGAAAAGTCAGAAGATCAGACGATTCTTGAGTTCGCCGCACAGATGGCCAACGTGGAATCTGATCACGCAAAGGTAATTCTGAACTTCTCTACATTCCATGATTTATGTGCTTTGTGTGCTACGTCTAATGATAGATTAAACTTATTGCTAGAATCACATCAAAATATAACTGCTCAAAATGAATCCTTAAAATCGGACAACGCTAGCCTCTTAGATATAAAGGAAGACCTTAGGAATAAGCTTAAGGCAGATGCACAAGATGTCATATTTCTAAAAGACAAGCTGAGTGAGCAGTGTGTTAGAATAGAACTAATGTACGAACATGTTGAGGCATTGACCAAAGAGAGCTTAAGATCAAAGAGGTAGAGCTAGCTGAATCTAAGGTTAAGGTAGCCGAGGTGAATAGTAAACTGGAAAAGTTTAGGAACTCATCACTGAACCTAGGGAAGATCTTAGATGCTCAGCGTCAGTCTAAGAAACCTGTAGGTTTAGGGTATAATGAGAGTCCTCCACCTTTCAATGATAACTATGTGCCTCAGCCTTAGGAGAAAACTGCAAAATCAGTTGAATCAGAGGTAGCACCTGAACCTATGTCTGAAACTGTTAAGGATAAAGAAGCTAGGTTGACTAGTAATAATGTCAAGATTAAGAAGGTCAAATTTGTGCCATCTTCTAGTGATTAGTCTTTAGGAGAAGCCAAAATTGACTTTAATAATAAAGAAGAGGAAAAAGTCACTGTAGTTGAGACAAAAGAACATGACACTAGTGAGACACCTAAATCAAAGGGCACGCATAAAAATTCAATTGATAAAATGTCGTGTTTTAGATGTCATGAAAAGGGACATGTTGCTTCTAGTTGTCAACATAAGAAGGTAGACTCTACACCTAAAAATGGAAATCCAGAACAACATAAACCTTCTCTAAGTGTAGCAAGCACAAGTGGTTCTCACAACACCGAGAAAATTGTGTAAGCCACACCAAAAAATGCTGTGAAACAAACACCTCTGTCAAGTTGACAAAACGAAGTGATTAGGACTATTTCCCAGAATAGAGTCCCCAATCAAACTAGGTTAGGACCACAACAAAATTATAGGAGTACTACACCTAGAAGAGCTCACACTCTGGTTAGGTCACACACTCCTATAAGGCATCAAACACCGGGTAGAGCTCAGGGATATCACTCGGAAATGCCTTATAATCGAAATTATTCAAGAGCTCCACAGCAAATGCCTACACAAAGGCTGAGAGTGAACTTAAATCACTCTGCACCACAACAGGCTCTAAATCAAACACCCAAGTCACCTGAAATGAGAGATGTGTATTTGAAAGAGTTCAAGTATGTGGACGAGAATGGTATTACCAAATGTAAGATAGGATGCGGTAAACGGATAAATAAAATATTTTCTTTTATGAGAAGGAGATAAATATAGGTAGTAAAAAAAAAAAGTGTAGTTAAAGTGGACCTATGATATAGGGAAAAACCGCACTGGGGAACAGAGTATAATAGAAGATTAAAGCGGAGTGACGGAAT